>JALJCO010007546.1:0-17127 GCA_023101725.1 Atherinomorus stipes | reverse complement strand
GTTCTGATTGCTCTGCTTTTTCACCCCAGACATGAATTCATCCTCACTCAAGTCACTCAGGCACGGTTAACACGCTCCTGTGTTGAAAACGCCCCGTTAAGCGTTTCTCGCCGAGATATTGCGATTGGGGAAGTTTCGCTCCTGCTTCCCAGGAACGACCCCGGAGCTGCTTCCAACCCTTTTGCCCTTCTTATTTTGGACACTAGCTACCAGCTACATTTGGAATTTTCAAGATCGGATGTTCAGAAAGAAAGTTATGAGCTCTGCTTTTTCACCGGCTCTCGCGCAGAAACTTGTCCGCTTTACGGGTGCTCACAAGCGGCCTGAGTGTTGCAAGTCACAGCGCGTCTCCTACGGTTGCAAAAAGCAACAGAGGCCAAACTTTTTGCAGGTTTCTAATAGTGTCTGAGTCCCAGACATGAATTCATCCTCACTCAAGTCACTCAGGCACGGTTAACACGCTCCTGTGTTGAAAACGCCCCGTTAAGCGTTTCTCGCCGAGATATTGCGATTGGGGAAGTTTCGCTCCTGCTTCCCAGGAACGACCCCGGAGCTGCTTCCAACCCTTTTGCCCTTCTTATTTTGGACACTAGCTACCAGCTACATTTGGAATTTTCAAGATCGGATGTTCAGAAAGAAAGTTATGAGCTCTGCTTTTTCACCGGCTCTCGCGCAGAAACTTGTCCGCTTTACGGGTGCTCACAAGCGGCCTGAGTGTTGCAAGTCACAGCGCGTCTCCTACGGTTGCAAAAAGCAACAGAGGCCAAACTTTTTGCAGGTTTCTAATAGTGTCTGAGTCCCAGACATGAATTCATCCTCACTCAAGTCACTCAGGCACGGTTAACACGCTCCTGTGTTGAAAACGCCCCGTTAAGCGTTTCTCGCCGAGATATTGCGATTGGGGAAGTTTCGCTCCTGCTTCCCAGGAACGACCCCGGAGCTGCTTCCAACCCTTTTGCCCTTCTTATTTTGGACACTAGCTACCAGCTACATTTGGAATTTTCAAGATCGGATGTTCAGAAAGAAAGTTATGAGCTCTGCTTTTTCACCGGCTCTCGCGCAGAAACTTGTCCGCTTTACGGGTGCTCACAAGCGGCCTGAGTGTTGCAAGTCACAGCGCGTCTCCTACGGTTGCAAAAAGCAACAGAGGCCAAACTTTTTGCAGGTTTCTAATAGTGTCTGAGTCCCAGACATGAATTCATCCTCACTCAAGTCACTCAGGCACGGTTAACACGCTCCTGTGTTGAAAACGCCCCGTTAAGCGTTTCTCGCCGAGATATTGCGATTGGGGAAGTTTCGCTCCTGCTTCCCAGGAACGACCCCGGAGCTGCTTCCAACCCTTTTGCCCTTCTTATTTTGGACACTAGCTACCAGCTACATTTGGAATTTTCAAGATCGGATGTTCAGAAAGAAAGTTATGAGCTCTGCTTTTTCACCGGCTCTCGCGCAGAAACTTGTCCGCTTTACGGGTGCTCACAAGCGGCCTGAGTGTTGCAAGTCACAGCGCGTCTCCTACGGTTGCAAAAAGCAACAGAGGCCAAACTTTTTGCAGGTTTCTAATAGTGTCTGAGTCCCAGACATGAATTCATCCTCACTCAAGTCACTCAGGCACGGTTAACACGCTCCTGTGTTGAAAACGCCCCGTTAAGCGTTTCTCGCCGAGATATTGCGATTGGGGAAGTTTCGCTCCTGCTTCCCAGGAACGACCCCGGAGCTGCTTCCAACCCTTTTGCCCTTCTTATTTTGGACACTAGCTACCAGCTACATTTGGAATTTTCAAGATCGGATGTTCAGAAAGAAAGTTATGAGCTCTGCTTTTTCACCGGCTCTCGCGCAGAAACTTGTCCGCTTTACGGGTGCTCACAAGCGGCCTGAGTGTTGCAAGTCACAGCGCGTCTCCTACGGTTGCAAAAAGCAACAGAGGCCAAACTTTTTGCAGGTTTCTAATAGTGTCTGAGTCCCAGACATGAATTCATCCTCACTCAAGTCACTCAGGCACGGTTAACACGCTCCTGTGTTGAAAACGCCCCGTTAAGCGTTTCTCGCCGAGATATTGCGATTGGGGAAGTTTCGCTCCTGCTTCCCAGGAACGACCCCGGAGCTGCTTCCAACCCTTTTGCCCTTCTTATTTTGGACACTAGCTACCAGCTACATTTGGAATTTTCAAGATCGGATGTTCAGAAAGAAAGTTATGAGCTCTGCTTTTTCACCGGCTCTCGCGCAGAAACTTGTCCGCTTTACGGGTGCTCACAAGCGGCCTGAGTGTTGCAAGTCACACCGCGTCTCCTACGGTTGCAAAAAGCAACAGAGGCCAAACTTTTTGCAGGTTTCTAATAGTGTCTGAGTCCCAGACATGAATTCATCCTCACTCAAGTCACTCAGGCACGGTTAACACGCTCCTGTGTTGAAAACGCCCCGTTAAGCGTTTCTCGCCGAGATATTGCGATTGGGGAAGTTTCGCTCCTGCTTCCCAGGAACGACCCCGGAGCTGCTTCCAACCCTTTTGCCCTTCTTATTTTGGACACTAGCTACCAGCTACATTTGGAATTTTCAAGATCGGATGTTCAGAAAGAAAGTTCTGAGCTCTGCTTTTTCACCGGCTCTCGCGCAGAAACTTGTCCGCTTTACGGGTGCTCACAAGCGGCCTGAGTGTTGCAAGTCACAGCGCGTCTCCTACGGTTGCAAAAAGCAACAGAGGCCAAACTTTTTGCAGGTTTCTAATAGTGTCTGAGTCCCAGACATGAATTCATCCTCACTCAAGTCACTCAGGCACGGTTAACACGCTCCTGTGTTGAAAACGCCCCGTTAAGCGTTTCTCGCCGAGATATTGCGATTGGGGAAGTTTCGCTCCTGCTTCCCAGGAACGACCCCGGAGCTGCTTCCAACCCTTTTGCCCTTCTTATTTTGGACACTAGCTACCAGCTACATTTGGAATTTTCAAGATCGGATGTTCAGAAAGAAAGTTATGAGCTCTGCTTTTTCACCGGCTCTCGCGCAGAAACTTGTCCGCTTTACGGGTGCTCACAAGCGGCCTGAGTGTTGCAAGTCACAGCGCGTCTCCTACGGTTGCAAAAAGCAACAGAGGCCAAACTTTTTGCAGGTTTCTAATAGTGTCTGAGTCCCAGACATGAATTCATCCTCACTCAAGTCACTCAGGCACGGTTAACACGCTCCTGTGTTGAAAACGCCCCGTTAAGCGTTTCTCGCCGAGATATTGCGATTGGGGAAGTTTCGCTCCTGCTTCCCAGGAACGACCCCGGAGCTGCTTCCAACCCTTTTGCCCTTCTTATTTTGGACACTAGCTACCAGCTACATTTGGAATTTTCAAGATCGGATGTTCAGAAAGAAAGTTATGAGCTCTGCTTTTTCACCGGCTCTCGCGCAGAAACTTGTCCGCTTTACGGGTGCTCACAAGCGGCCTGAGTGTTGCAAGTCACAGCGCGTCTCCTACGGTTGCAAAAAGCAACAGAGGCCAAACTTTTTGCAGGTTTCTAATAGTGTCTGAGTCCCAGACATGAATTCATCCTCACTCAAGTCACTCAGGCACGGTTAACACGCTCCTGTGTTGAAAACGCCCCGTTAAGCGTTTCTCGCCGAGATATTGCGATTGGGGAAGTTTCGCTCCTGCTTCCCAGGAACGACCCCGGAGCTGCTTCCAACCCTTTTGCCCTTCTTATTTTGGACACTAGCTACCAGCTACATTTGGAATTTTCAAGATCGGATGTTCAGAAAGAAAGTTCTGAGCTCTGCTTTTTCACCGGCTCTCGCGCAGAAACTTGTCCGCTTTACGGGTGCTCACAAGCGGCCTGAGTGTTGCAAGTCACAGCGCGTCTCCTACGGTTGCAAAAAGCAACAGAGGCCAAACTTTTTGCAGGTTTCTAATAGTGTCTGAGTCCCAGACATGAATTCATCCTCACTCAAGTCACTCAGGCACGGTTAACACGCTCCTGTGTTGAAAACGCCCCGTTAAGCGTTTCTCGCCGAGATATTGCGATTGGGGAAGTTTCGCTCCTGCTTCCCAGGAACGACCCCGGAGCTGCTTCCAACCCTTTTGCCCTTCTTATTTTGGACACTAGCTACCAGCTACATTTGGAATTTTCAAGATCGGATGTTCAGAAAGAAAGTTATGAGCTCTGCTTTTTCACCGGCTCTCGCGCAGAAACTTGTCCGCTTTACGGGTGCTCACAAGCGGCCTGAGTGTTGCAAGTCACAGCGCGTCTCCTACGGTTGCAAAAAGCAACAGAGGCCAAACTTTTTGCAGGTTTCTAATAGTGTCTGAGTCCCAGACATGAATTCATCCTCACTCAAGTCACTCAGGCACGGTTAACACGCTCCTGTGTTGAAAACGCCCCGTTAAGCGTTTCTCGCCGAGATATTGCGATTGGGGAAGTTTCGCTCCTGCTTCCCAGGAACGACCCCGGAGCTGCTTCCAACCCTTTTGCCCTTCTTATTTTGGACACTAGCTACCAGCTACATTTGGAATTTTCAAGATCGGATGTTCAGAAAGAAAGTTCTGAGCTCTGCTTTTTCACCGGCTCTCGCGCAGAAACTTGTCCGCTTTACGGGTGCTCACAAGCGGCCTGAGTGTTGCAAGTCACAGCGCGTCTCCTACGGTTGCAAAAAGCAACAGAGGCCAAACTTTTTGCAGGTTTCTAATAGTGTCTGAGTCCCAGACATGAATTCATCCTCACTCAAGTCACTCAGGCACGGTTAACACGCTCCTGTGTTGAAAACGCCCCGTTAAGCGTTTCTCGCCGAGATATTGCGATTGGGGAAGTTTCGCTCCTGCTTCCCAGGAACGACCCCGGAGCTGCTTCCAACCCTTTTGCCCTTCTTATTTTGGACACTAGCTACCAGCTACATTTGGAATTTTCAAGATCGGATGTTCAGAAAGAAAGTTATGAGCTCTGCTTTTTCACCGGCTCTCGCGCAGAAACTTGTCCGCTTTACGGGTGCTCACAAGCGGCCTGAGTGTTGCAAGTCACAGCGCGTCTCCTACGGTTGCAAAAAGCAACAGAGGCCAAACTTTTTGCAGGTTTCTAATAGTGTCTGAGTCCCAGACATGAATTCATCCTCACTCAAGTCACTCAGGCACGGTTAACACGCTCCTGTGTTGAAAACGCCCCGTTAAGCGTTTCTCGCCGAGATATTGCGATTGGGGAAGTTTCGCTCCTGCTTCCCAGGAACGACCCCGGAGCTGCTTCCAACCCTTTTGCCCTTCTTATTTTGGACACTAGCTACCAGCTACATTTGGAATTTTCAAGATCGGATGTTCAGAAAGAAAGTTCTGAGCTCTGCTTTTTCACCGGCTCTCGCGCAGAAACTTGTCCGCTTTACGGGTGCTCACAAGCGGCCTGAGTGTTGCAAGTCACAGCGCGTCTCCTACGGTTGCAAAAAGCAACAGAGGCCAAACTTTTTGCAGGTTTCTAATAGTGTCTGAGTCCCAGACATGAATTCATCCTCACTCAAGTCACTCAGGCACGGTTAACACGCTCCTGTGTTGAAAACGCCCCGTTAAGCGTTTCTCGCCGAGATATTGCGATTGGGGAAGTTTCGCTCCTGCTTCCCAGGAACGACCCCGGAGCTGCTTCCAACCCTTTTGCCCTTCTTATTTTGGACACTAGCTACCAGCTACATTTGGAATTTTCAAGATCGGATGTTCAGAAAGAAAGTTCTGAGCTCTGCTTTTTCACCGGCTCTCGCGCAGAAACTTGTCCGCTTTACGGGTGCTCACAAGCGGCCTGAGTGTTGCAAGTCACAGCGCGTCTCCTACGGTTGCAAAAAGCAACAGAGGCCAAACTTTTTGCAGGTTTCTAATAGTGTCTGAGTCCCAGACATGAATTCATCCTCACTCAAGTCACTCAGGCACGGTTAACACGCTCCTGTGTTGAAAACGCCCCGTTAAGCGTTTCTCGCCGAGATATTGCGATTGGGGAAGTTTCGCTCCTGCTTCCCAGGAACGACCCCGGAGCTGCTTCCAACCCTTTTGCCCTTCTTATTTTGGACACTAGCTACCAGCTACATTTGGAATTTTCAAGATCGGATGTTCAGAAAGAAAGTTATGAGCTCTGCTTTTTCACCGGCTCTCGCGCAGAAACTTGTCCGCTTTACGGGTGCTCACAAGCGGCCTGAGTGTTGCAAGTCACAGCGCGTCTCCTACGGTTGCAAAAAGCAACAGAGGCCAAACTTTTTGCAGGTTTCTAATAGTGTCTGAGTCCCAGACATGAATTCATCCTCACTCAAGTCACTCAGGCACGGTTAACACGCTCCTGTGTTGAAAACGCCCCGTTAAGCGTTTCTCGCCGAGATATTGCGATTGGGGAAGTTTCGCTCCTGCTTCCCAGGAACGACCCCGGAGCTGCTTCCAACCCTTTTGCCCTTCTTATTTTGGACACTAGCTACCAGCTACATTTGGAATTTTCAAGATCGGATGTTCAGAAAGAAAGTTATGAGCTCTGCTTTTTCACCGGCTCTCGCGCAGAAACTTGTCCGCTTTACGGGTGCTCACAAGCGGCCTGAGTGTTGCAAGTCACAGCGCGTCTCCTACGGTTGCAAAAAGCAACAGAGGCCAAACTTTTTGCAGGTTTCTAATAGTGTCTGAGTCCCAGACATGAATTCATCCTCACTCAAGTCACTCAGGCACGGTTAACACGCTCCTGTGTTGAAAACGCCCCGTTAAGCGTTTCTCGCCGAGATATTGCGATTGGGGAAGTTTCGCTCCTGCTTCCCAGGAACGACCCCGGAGCTGCTTCCAACCCTTTTGCCCTTCTTATTTTGGACACTAGCTACCAGCTACATTTGGAATTTTCAAGATCGGATGTTCAGAAAGAAAGTTATGAGCTCTGCTTTTTCACCGGCTCTCGCGCAGAAACTTGTCCGCTTTGCGGGTGCTCACAAGCGGCCTGAGTGTTGCAAGTCACAGCGCGTCTCCTACGGTTGCAAAAAGCAACAGAGGCCAAACTTTTTGCAGGTTTCTAATAGTGTCTGAGTCCCAGACATGAATTCATCCTCACTCAAGTCACTCAGGCACGGTTAACACGCTCCTGTGTTGAAAACGCCCCGTTAAGCGTTTCTCGCCGAGATATTGCGATTGGGGAAGTTTCGCTCCTGCTTCCCAGGAACGACCCCGGAGCTGCTTCCAACCCTTTTGCCCTTCTTATTTTGGACACTAGCTACCAGCTACATTTGGAATTTTCAAGATCGGATGTTCAGAAAGAAAGTTATGAGCTCTGCTTTTTCACCGGCTCTCGCGCAGAAACTTGTCCGCTTTACGGGTGCTCACAAGCGGCCTGAGTGTTGCAAGTCACAGCGCGTCTCCTACGGTTGCAAAAAGCAACAGAGGCCAAACTTTTTGCAGGTTTCTAATAGTGTCTGAGTCCCAGACATGAATTCATCCTCACTCAAGTCACTCAGGCACGGTTAACACGCTCCTGTGTTGAAAACGCCCCGTTAAGCGTTTCTCGCCGAGATATTGCGATTGGGGAAGTTTCGCTCCTGCTTCCCAGGAACGACCCCGGAGCTGCTTCCAACCCTTTTGCCCTTCTTATTTTGGACACTAGCTACCAGCTACATTTGGAATTTTCAAGATCGGATGTTCAGAAAGAAAGTTCTGAGCTCTGCTTTTTCACCGGCTCTCGCGCAGAAACTTGTCCGCTTTACGGGTGCTCACAAGCGGCCTGAGTGTTGCAAGTCACAGCGCGTCTCCTACGGTTGCAAAAAGCAACAGAGGCCAAACTTTTTGCAGGTTTCTAATAGTGTCTGAGTCCCAGACATGAATTCATCCTCACTCAAGTCACTCAGGCACGGTTAACACGCTCCTGTGTTGAAAACGCCCCGTTAAGCGTTTCTCGCCGAGATATTGCGATTGGGGAAGTTTCGCTCCTGCTTCCCAGGAACGACCCCGGAGCTGCTTCCAACCCTTTTGCCCTTCTTATTTTGGACACTAGCTACCAGCTACATTTGGAATTTTCAAGATCGGATGTTCAGAAAGAAAGTTCTGAGCTCTGCTTTTTCACCGGCTCTCGCGCAGAAACTTGTCCGCTTTACGGGTGCTCACAAGCGGCCTGAGTGTTGCAAGTCACAGCGCGTCTCCTACGGTTGCAAAAAGCAACAGAGGCCAAACTTTTTGCAGGTTTCTAATAGTGTCTGAGTCCCAGACATGAATTCATCCTCACTCAAGTCACTCAGGCACGGTTAACACGCTCCTGTGTTGAAAACGCCCCGTTAAGCGTTTCTCGCCGAGATATTGCGATTGGGGAAGTTTCGCTCCTGCTTCCCAGGAACGACCCCGGAGCTGCTTCCAACCCTTTTGCCCTTCTTATTTTGGACACTAGCTACCAGCTACATTTGGAATTTTCAAGATCGGATGTTCAGAAAGAAAGTTATGAGCTCTGCTTTTTCACCGGCTCTCGCGCAGAAACTTGTCCGCTTTACGGGTGCTCACAAGCGGCCTGAGTGTTGCAAGTCACAGCGCGTCTCCTACGGTTGCAAAAAGCAACAGAGGCCAAACTTTTTGCAGGTTTCTAATAGTGTCTGAGTCCCAGACATGAATTCATCCTCACTCAAGTCACTCAGGCACGGTTAACACGCTCCTGTGTTGAAAACGCCCCGTTAAGCGTTTCTCGCCGAGATATTGCGATTGGGGAAGTTTCGCTCCTGCTTCCCAGGAACGACCCCGGAGCTGCTTCCAACCCTTTTGCCCTTCTTATTTTGGACACTAGCTACCAGCTACATTTGGAATTTTCAAGATCGGATGTTCAGAAAGAAAGTTCTGAGCTCTGCTTTTTCACCGGCTCTCGCGCAGAAACTTGTCCGCTTTACGGGTGCTCACAAGCGGCCTGAGTGTTGCAAGTCACAGCGCGTCTCCTACGGTTGCAAAAAGCAACAGAGGCCAAACTTTTTGCAGGTTTCTAATAGTGTCTGAGTCCCAGACATGAATTCATCCTCACTCAAGTCACTCAGGCACGGTTAACACGCTCCTGTGTTGAAAACGCCCCGTTAAGCGTTTCTCGCCGAGATATTGCGATTGGGGAAGTTTCGCTCCTGCTTCCCAGGAACGACCCCGGAGCTGCTTCCAACCCTTTTGCCCTTCTTATTTTGGACACTAGCTACCAGCTACATTTGGAATTTTCAAGATCGGATGTTCAGAAAGAAAGTTCTGAGCTCTGCTTTTTCACCGGCTCTCGCGCAGAAACTTGTCCGCTTTACGGGTGCTCACAAGCGGCCTGAGTGTTGCAAGTCACAGCGCGTCTCCTACGGTTGCAAAAAGCAACAGAGGCCAAACTTTTTGCAGGTTTCTAATAGTGTCTGAGTCCCAGACATGAATTCATCCTCACTCAAGTCACTCAGGCACGGTTAACACGCTCCTGTGTTGAAAACGCCCCGTTAAGCGTTTCTCGCCGAGATATTGCGATTGGGGAAGTTTCGCTCCTGCTTCCCAGGAACGACCCCGGAGCTGCTTCCAACCCTTTTGCCCTTCTTATTTTGGACACTAGCTACCAGCTACATTTGGAATTTTCAAGATCGGATGTTCAGAAAGAAAGTTATGAGCTCTGCTTTTTCACCGGCTCTCGCGCAGAAACTTGTCCGCTTTACGGGTGCTCACAAGCGGCCTGAGTGTTGCAAGTCACAGCGCGTCTCCTACGGTTGCAAAAAGCAACAGAGGCCAAACTTTTTGCAGGTTTCTAATAGTGTCTGAGTCCCAGACATGAATTCATCCTCACTCAAGTCACTCAGGCACGGTTAACACGCTCCTGTGTTGAAAACGCCCCGTTAAGCGTTTCTCGCCGAGATATTGCGATTGGGGAAGTTTCGCTCCTGCTTCCCAGGAACGACCCCGGAGCTGCTTCCAACCCTTTTGCCCTTCTTATTTTGGACACTAGCTACCAGCTACATTTGGAATTTTCAAGATCGGATGTTCAGAAAGAAAGTTATGAGCTCTGCTTTTTCACCGGCTCTCGCGCAGAAACTTGTCCGCTTTACGGGTGCTCACAAGCGGCCTGAGTGTTGCAAGTCACAGCGCGTCTCCTACGGTTGCAAAAAGCAACAGAGGCCAAACTTTTTGCAGGTTTCTAATAGTGTCTGAGTCCCAGACATGAATTCATCCTCACTCAAGTCACTCAGGCACGGTTAACACGCTCCTGTGTTGAAAACGCCCCGTTAAGCGTTTCTCGCCGAGATATTGCGATTGGGGAAGTTTCGCTCCTGCTTCCCAGGAACGACCCCGGAGCTGCTTCCAACCCTTTTGCCCTTCTTATTTTGGACACTAGCTACCAGCTACATTTGGAATTTTCAAGATCGGATGTTCAGAAAGAAAGTTATGAGCTCTGCTTTTTCACCGGCTCTCGCGCAGAAACTTGTCCGCTTTACGGGTGCTCACAAGCGGCCTGAGTGTTGCAAGTCACAGCGCGTCTCCTACGGTTGCAAAAAGCAACAGAGGCCAAACTTTTTGCAGGTTTCTAATAGTGTCTGAGTCCCAGACATGAATTCATCCTCACTCAAGTCACTCAGGCACGGTTAACACGCTCCTGTGTTGAAAACGCCCCGTTAAGCGTTTCTCGCCGAGATATTGCGATTGGGGAAGTTTCGCTCCTGCTTCCCAGGAACGACCCCGGAGCTGCTTCCAACCCTTTTGCCCTTCTTATTTTGGACACTAGCTACCAGCTACATTTGGAATTTTCAAGATCGGATGTTCAGAAAGAAAGTTCTGAGCTCTGCTTTTTCACCGGCTCTCGCGCAGAAACTTGTCCGCTTTACGGGTGCTCACAAGCGGCCTGAGTGTTGCAAGTCACAGCGCGTCTCCTACGGTTGCAAAAAGCAACAGAGGCCAAACTTTTTGCAGGTTTCTAATAGTGTCTGAGTCCCAGACATGAATTCATCCTCACTCAAGTCACTCAGGCACGGTTAACACGCTCCTGTGTTGAAAACGCCCCGTTAAGCGTTTCTCGCCGAGATATTGCGATTGGGGAAGTTTCGCTCCTGCTTCCCAGGAACGACCCCGGAGCTGCTTCCAACCCTTTTGCCCTTCTTATTTTGGACACTAGCTACCAGCTACATTTGGAATTTTCAAGATCGGATGTTCAGAAAGAAAGTTATGAGCTCTGCTTTTTCACCGGCTCTCGCGCAGAAACTTGTCCGCTTTACGGGTGCTCACAAGCGGCCTGAGTGTTGCAAGTCACAGCGCGTCTCCTACGGTTGCAAAAAGCAACAGAGGCCAAACTTTTTGCAGGTTTCTAATAGTGTCTGAGTCCCAGACATGAATTCATCCTCACTCAAGTCACTCAGGCACGGTTAACACGCTCCTGTGTTGAAAACGCCCCGTTAAGCGTTTCTCGCCGAGATATTGCGATTGGGGAAGTTTCGCTCCTGCTTCCCAGGAACGACCCCGGAGCTGCTTCCAACCCTTTTGCCCTTCTTATTTTGGACACTAGCTACCAGCTACATTTGGAATTTTCAAGATCGGATGTTCAGAAAGAAAGTTCTGAGCTCTGCTTTTTCACCGGCTCTCGCGCAGAAACTTGTCCGCTTTACGGGTGCTCACAAGCGGCCTGAGTGTTGCAAGTCACAGCGCGTCTCCTACGGTTGCAAAAAGCAACAGAGGCCAAACTTTTTGCAGGTTTCTAATAGTGTCTGAGTCCCAGACATGAATTCATCCTCACTCAAGTCACTCAGGCACGGTTAACACGCTCCTGTGTTGAAAACGCCCCGTTAAGCGTTTCTCGCCGAGATATTGCGATTGGGGAAGTTTCGCTCCTGCTTCCCAGGAACGACCCCGGAGCTGCTTCCAACCCTTTTGCCCTTCTTATTTTGGACACTAGCTACCAGCTACATTTGGAATTTTCAAGATCGGATGTTCAGAAAGAAAGTTCTGAGCTCTGCTTTTTCACCGGCTCTCGCGCAGAAACTTGTCCGCTTTACGGGTGCTCACAAGCGGCCTGAGTGTTGCAAGTCACAGCGCGTCTCCTACGGTTGCAAAAAGCAACAGAGGCCAAACTTTTTGCAGGTTTCTAATAGTGTCTGAGTCCCAGACATGAATTCATCCTCACTCAAGTCACTCAGGCACGGTTAACACGCTCCTGTGTTGAAAACGCCCCGTTAAGCGTTTCTCGCCGAGATATTGCGATTGGGGAAGTTTCGCTCCTGCTTCCCAGGAACGACCCCGGAGCTGCTTCCAACCCTTTTGCCCTTCTTATTTTGGACACTAGCTACCAGCTACATTTGGAATTTTCAAGATCGGATGTTCAGAAAGAAAGTTCTGAGCTCTGCTTTTTCACCGGCTCTCGCGCAGAAACTTGTCCGCTTTACGGGTGCTCACAAGCGGCCTGAGTGTTGCAAGTCACAGCGCGTCTCCTACGGTTGCAAAAAGCAACAGAGGCCAAACTTTTTGCAGGTTTCTAATAGTGTCTGAGTCCCAGACATGAATTCATCCTCACTCAAGTCACTCAGGCACGGTTAACACGCTCCTGTGTTGAAAACGCCCCGTTAAGCGTTTCTCGCCGAGATATTGCGATTGGGGAAGTTTCGCTCCTGCTTCCCAGGAACGACCCCGGAGCTGCTTCCAACCCTTTTGCCCTTCTTATTTTGGACACTAGCTACCAGCTACATTTGGAATTTTCAAGATCGGATGTTCAGAAAGAAAGTTATGAGCTCTGCTTTTTCACCGGCTCTCGCGCAGAAACTTGTCCGCTTTACGGGTGCTCACAAGCGGCCTGAGTGTTGCAAGTCACAGCGCGTCTCCTACGGTTGCAAAAAGCAACAGAGGCCAAACTTTTTGCAGGTTTCTAATAGTGTCTGAGTCCCAGACATGAATTCATCCTCACTCAAGTCACTCAGGCACGGTTAACACGCTCCTGTGTTGAAAACGCCCCGTTAAGCGTTTCTCGCCGAGATATTGCGATTGGGGAAGTTTCGCTCCTGCTTCCCAGGAACGACCCCGGAGCTGCTTCCAACCCTTTTGCCCTTCTTATTTTGGACACTAGCTACCAGCTACATTTGGAATTTTCAAGATCGGATGTTCAGAAAGAAAGTTATGAGCTCTGCTTTTTCACCGGCTCTCGCGCAGAAACTTGTCCGCTTTACGGGTGCTCACAAGCGGCCTGAGTGTTGCAAGTCACAGCGCGTCTCCTACGGTTGCAAAAAGCAACAGAGGCCAAACTTTTTGCAGGTTTCTAATAGTGTCTGAGTCCCAGACATGAATTCATCCTCACTCAAGTCACTCAGGCACGGTTAACACGCTCCTGTGTTGAAAACGCCCCGTTAAGCGTTTCTCGCCGAGATATTGCGATTGGGGAAGTTTCGCTCCTGCTTCCCAGGAACGACCCCGGAGCTGCTTCCAACCCTTTTGCCCTTCTTATTTTGGACACTAGCTACCAGCTACATTTGGAATTTTCAAGATCGGATGTTCAGAAAGAAAGTTATGAGCTCTGCTTTTTCACCGGCTCTCGCGCAGAAACTTGTCCGCTTTGCGGGTGCTCACAAGCGGCCTGAGTGTTGCAAGTCACAGCGCGTCTCCTACGGTTGCAAAAAGCAACAGAGGCCAAACTTTTTGCAGGTTTCTAATAGTGTCTGAGTCCCAGACATGAATTCATCCTCACTCAAGTCACTCAGGCACGGTTAACACGCTCCTGTGTTGAAAACGCCCCGTTAAGCGTTTCTCGCCGAGATATTGCGATTGGGGAAGTTTCGCTCCTGCTTCCCAGGAACGACCCCGGAGCTGCTTCCAACCCTTTTGCCCTTCTTATTTTGGACACTAGCTACCAGCTACATTTGGAATTTTCAAGATCGGATGTTCAGAAAGAAAGTTCTGAGCTCTGCTTTTTCACCGGCTCTCGCGCAGAAACTTGTCCGCTTTACGGGTGCTCACAAGCGGCCTGAGTGTTGCAAGTCACAGCGCGTCTCCTACGGTTGCAAAAAGCAACAGAGGCCAAACTTTTTGCAGGTTTCTAATAGTGTCTGAGTCCCAGACATGAATTC
The DNA here is from genome assembly GCA_023101725.1 of Atherinomorus stipes. Classification (NCBI taxonomy): domain Eukaryota; kingdom Metazoa; phylum Chordata; class Actinopteri; order Atheriniformes; family Atherinidae; genus Atherinomorus; species Atherinomorus stipes. Next base: position 3,156 of record JALJCO010007546.1, on the reverse strand, counting down.
ATCCTCACTCAAGTCACTCAGGCACGGTTAACACGCTCCTGTGTTGAAAACGCCCCGTTAAGCGTTTCTCGCCGAGATATTGCGATTGGGGAAGTTTCGCTCCTGCTTCCCAGGAACGACCCCGGAGCTGCTTCCAACCCTTTTGCCCTTCTTATTTTGGACACTAGCTACCAGCTACATTTGGAATTTTCAAGATCGGATGTTCAGAAAGAAAGTTATGAGCTCTGCTTTTTCACCGGCTCTCGCGCAGAAACTTGTCCGCTTTACGGGTGCTCACAAGCGGCCTGAGTGTTGCAAGTCACAGCGCGTCTCCTACGGTTGCAAAAAGCAACAGAGGCCAAACTTTTTGCAGGTTTCTAATAGTGTCTGAGTCCCAGACATGAATTCATCCTCACTCAAGTCACTCAGGCACGGTTAACACGCTCCTGTGTTGAAAACGCCCCGTTAAGCGTTTCTCGCCGAGATATTGCGATTGGGGAAGTTTCGCTCCTGCTTCCCAGGAACGACCCCGGAGCTGCTTCCAACCCTTTTGCCCTTCTTATTTTGGACACTAGCTACCAGCTACATTTGGAATTTTCAAGATCGGATGTTCAGAAAGAAAGTTATGAGCTCTGCTTTTTCACCGGCTCTCGCGCAGAAACTTGTCCGCTTTACGGGTGCTCACAAGCGGCCTGAGTGTTGCAAGTCACAGCGCGTCTCCTACGGTTGCAAAAAGCAACAGAGGCCAAACTTTTTGCAGGTTTCTAATAGTGTCTGAGTCCCAGACATGAATTCATCCTCACTCAAGTCACTCAGGCACGGTTAACACGCTCCTGTGTTGAAAACGCCCCGTTAAGCGTTTCTCGCCGAGATATTGCGATTGGGGAAGTTTCGCTCCTGCTTCCCAGGAACGACCCCGGAGCTGCTTCCAACCCTTTTGCCCTTCTTATTTTGGACACTAGCTACCAGCTACATTTGGAATTTTCAAGATCGGATGTTCAGAAAGAAAGTTATGAGCTCTGCTTTTTCACCGGCTCTCGCGCAGAAACTTGTCCGCTTTACGGGTGCTCACAAGCGGCCTGAGTGTTGCAAGTCACAGCGCGTCTCCTACGGTTGCAAAAAGCAACAGAGGCCAAACTTTTTGCAGGTTTCTAATAGTGTCTGAGTCCCAGACATGAATTCATCCTCACTCAAGTCACTCAGGCACGGTTAACACGCTCCTGTGTTGAAAACGCCCCGTTAAGCGTTTCTCGCCGAGATATTGCGATTGGGGAAGTTTCGCTCCTGCTTCCCAGGAACGACCCCGGAGCTGCTTCCAACCCTTTTGCCCTTCTTATTTTGGACACTAGCTACCAGCTACATTTGGAATTTTCAAGATCGGATGTTCAGAAAGAAAGTTATGAGCTCTGCTTTTTCACCGGCTCTCGCGCAGAAACTTGTCCGCTTTACGGGTGCTCACAAGCGGCCTGAGTGTTGCAAGTCACACCGCGTCTCCTACGGTTGCAAAAAGCAACAGAGGCCAAACTTTTTGCAGGTTTCTAATAGTGTCTGAGTCCCAGACATGAATTCATCCTCACTCAAGTCACTCAGGCACGGTTAACACGCTCCTGTGTTGAAAACGCCCCGTTAAGCGTTTCTCGCCGAGATATTGCGATTGGGGAAGTTTCGCTCCTGCTTCCCAGGAACGACCCCGGAGCTGCTTCCAACCCTTTTGCCCTTCTTATTTTGGACACTAGCTACCAGCTACATTTGGAATTTTCAAGATCGGATGTTCAGAAAGAAAGTTATGAGCTCTGCTTTTTCACCGGCTCTCGCGCAGAAACTTGTCCGCTTTGCGGGTGCTCACAAGCGGCCTGAGTGTTGCAAGTCACAGCGCGTCTCCTACGGTTGCAAAAAGCAACAGAGGCCAAACTTTTTGCAGGTTTCTAATAGTGTCTGAGTCCCAGACATGAATTCATCCTCACTCAAGTCACTCAGGCACGGTTAACACGCTCCTGTGTTGAAAACGCCCCGTTAAGCGTTTCTCGCCGAGATATTGCGATTGGGGAAGTTTCGCTCCTGCTTCCCAGGAACGACCCCGGAGCTGCTTCCAACCCTTTTGCCCTTCTTATTTTGGACACTAGCTACCAGCTACATTTGGAATTTTCAAGATCGGATGTTCAGAAAGAAAGTTCTGAGCTCTGCTTTTTCACCGGCTCTCGCGCAGAAACTTGTCCGCTTTGCGGGTGCTCACAAGCGGCCTGAGTGTTGCAAGTCACAGCGCGTCTCCTACGGTTGCAAAAAGCAACAGAGGCCAAACTTTTTGCAGGTTTCTAATAGTGTCTGAGTCCCAGACATGAATTCATCCTCACTCAAGTCACTCAGGCACGGTTAACACGCTCCTGTGTTGAAAACGCCCCGTTAAGCGTTTCTCGCCGAGATATTGCGATTGGGGAAGTTTCGCTCCTGCTTCCCAGGAACGACCCCGGAGCTGCTTCCAACCCTTTTGCCCTTCTTATTTTGGACACTAGCTACCAGCTACATTTGGAATTTTCAAGATCGGATGTTCAGAAAGAAAGTTATGAGCTCTGCTTTTTCACCGGCTCTCGCGCAGAAACTTGTCCGCTTTGCGGGTGCTCACAAGCGGCCTGAGTGTTGCAAGTCACAGCGCGTCTCCTACGGTTGCAAAAAGCAACAGAGGCCAAACTTTTTGCAGGTTTCTAATAGTGTCTGAGTCCCAGACATGAATTCATCCTCACTCAAGTCACTCAGGCACGGTTAACACGCTCCTGTGTTGAAAACGCCCCGTTAAGCGTTTCTCGCCGAGATATTGCGATTGGGGAAGTTTCGCTCCTGCTTCCCAGGAACGACCCCGGAGCTGCTTCCAACCCTTTTGCCCTTCTTATTTTGGACACTAGCTACCAGCTACATTTGGAATTTTCAAGATCGGATGTTCAGAAAGAAAGTTATGAGCTCTGCTTTTTCACCGGCTCTCGCGCAGAAACTTGTCCGCTTTACGGGTGCTCACAAGCGGCCTGAGTGTTGCAAGTCACAGCGCGTCTCCTACGGTTGCAAAAAGCAACAGAGGCCAAACTTTTTGCAGGTTTCTAATAGTGTCTGAGTCCCAGACATGAATTCATCCTCACTCAAGTCACTCAGGCACGGTTAACACGCTCCTGTGTTGAAAACGCCCCGTTA
>JALJCO010007544.1:0-26321 GCA_023101725.1 Atherinomorus stipes | reverse complement strand
TGTACTTCGTTCAGTTACGTACTGTCACATCAGAAACCTTTAATCCCAGTCAGCATCAGAAACCTTTAATCCCATTCACCATCTCCAGCAACCTTTTTTAATCCCAGTCACATCATCAGAACCTTTAGACATCCCAGTCATCATCATCTATAACCTTTAACCCATCCCAACACGAGCCTTTATCGGCCAATCCAGCATCAGAACCTTTAATCCCAGTCACGCATAGAACCTTTAATCCCAGTCATCATCATCAGACCTTTAATCCCAGTCAGCATCAGAACCTTTAGTCCAAGTCAGCCCCTATCCAGAACCTTTAATCCCAGTAACATCTAGAACCTTTAAATCCCAGTCAGCATCAGAACCTTTAATCCCAGTCAGCATCCAGAACCTTTAATCCCAGTCAGCATCTAGAACCTTTAATCCCAGTCAGCATTAGAACCTTTAATCCCAGTCAGAATCAGAACCTTTAATCCTCCTGGTGGAGATTAAAGGGTTAATCTGCAGGTTTTGGTTGCATCTCACTCCAGTGTTGTTTGTGTGAGAAACCACTAAAGTCATTTTCAGGCAGAAATCTGAGTTTTACTGCGACTGGGTGACGTGTGTGGGGGGGGGGGTGTGGGGGGGTCCAGCTGCAGTCCTCCAGCCTGAATGCTGGAACCAGCGTTCCCCGTAAAGCGTTTTGCGGCGTGGCCTCGGCTCCGCTGCAGGTTTGTCCTGCTGGAGTCTCTGAGGAGAGCGGGTTCTGTAGAACCGGCGCTGGAACGCAGAGCTGGACCCGGTTCAGCGGCGATGATGAATGCATCAGGTACCAAACACAAAGCAGCTCTTGTGGAGAGCAGAGGAGATGTGTGCACGGCATTTTCCTGCACTTTTCCCTCCTTTCTTCCCGGCCGAGGCCTCATTGTTCAGACGGAGGAAAACGCCTCCCTGAAACCTCTGAGCCGGTTCTGGCGGGGACCGGTTCTGGTCGGGTCCTCGGAGGGAGGTTAGCGGCGGCTAACCGGTCAGCTGCTAGTTTGCTTTGTTTGCGGTGAAACCCGAGCAGCTGCTTTCTGCTCCCGGGCAGCCATCACTTCACGCTTTTGTCCCGTATGAATGGGATTAGCCGCAGAGGCCCGGCAGCTCCGTTCTGGGTCGGGTTTTTAGGAGGGAAGGAGTCGTGAGAGGACCAGATGATACTTTTTTTCTCTGCTCTCACGCGCCGCAAACTGATGATTCAGCAGCTGGAATTATGGAGATTGGTGGGTGGGAATTTCCTGCAGAAAAAGTTGAGAAATATCTGAATAAATATCTGAAATTTCATCAGCACTGCTCTTCCTCCGCTCTGATGCTCTCAGACAGTTTGGAAAACAGTCCACATCCTCCATTGCTGCAGCACCAACACTGAAGAATGACATTTTCCAGGGTGGACGATGCTTTCCAGGAGCAGTTTCTAAAGAAAAAAGAAATTCTTCATTAATCCCAGTTAGAGAGCCGATTAGGAAATTCATTCTCTGCATTCACCATCTCCGGCTGGACCAAGAGCCGGGGGCTGCTGCTGAAAGCGCCCGGGGAGCAGTTGGTGGGGGGTATTGACCTTGCCCAAGAGTCCACCGTGGTTCACATGAGTGCCGTGTCGAGGACTCGAACCACGACACGACCCACTCCTCCTTTCACCGTGTCGCTCCAATCTCCCTCACACCTCGATTGCAGCCGATTAAACGCTCTGACACAAAAATGAAAAACGCAGTAGCCTGTGGAACGAGCAGGACCGAAACAAACCGATGCAGGTGTCTTCAATGACCCGTTCTCATTGACTGAACGATGATATATCCATCAAACTGAGCTGCCGTCTGCATAGTCAGCAGTTATGTTTGCTTTTGCAAGTTTCTGACATTTTTGTTTTTCATTTTATTTGTATTAGTCATTACAGATGCAAATACTTATAGCATTAATGCATATCAAATGTACAGCATTCTTCTGATCTCTTGGACAAAGTTTAAATTGTAAGCCATCTCCTTTTTTTTTTTTTTTGTAATTACGACATAAGGGAACTATATACATCCAGAGAGAAAGTACCAAAAGTGGAATAAACCAGGCAGTGTCAGTAATTTGGCCTCATAGTCTTTGAGTAGTATTAAGAAAACAATAAACAAACAGAAAAAGCATTGAGGCACAAGGGAAATAAATATCAGAAAATAATAAGAATAAGAATAATAAAGAACATGAATGTTCCTTTAATGCATCTAATCAACAGAATCAGGTCTCGGGGGGTTAATAAGTTTCACCCATGCTGCCCAGTGTGATCTGAATAATTATAGTCTTAAGTTTAGAGAGAAAGTTACTTTTTCCATTCTGTAAATTTCTATTCGGGCTGGGACAAAATATCGAGCCCCGCGCGCGGGGGGCGGGGGGGCGCACCTAAAATATCGCGATATTTTCATATGCAATTTCATATAGATACCTGAAGCGATATTGATCACTTTACACAAAATCTTGGAGATTTCTCGTAATCTCACGAAATCTCGCAATTTCATCAGTAAACTAGATCGATACCACATTTTTAAATATCGGTATATCAATCTAGTTTACTGATGAAATCTGACTAGATTTTGTTAGTAAAATAGATCCATATCACATTTTTAAATATCTATATGAAATCTGCATGTGAAAATATTGCGATATTTCAGTGTATCGACATTTTTTCCCAGTCCTAATTTCTCTAGTTATCTCTATCCAGTTATTCACTGTAGGTCCAGCCGGCATCATCCATCTTGGAGCGAGAGCCTTTTTACCTTTTACCTGCTGTCAGCAAAATAGCTAACAAGTTTATGTTGACACCTTTGATTTCAGAAGAGATATCATTTAAGAACATGGTTTTAAAATCAGAAGGTATTTTAATTCTGTATGTTTTGACATTCCCAGAAAATGTGGAAGTGGTTTGCAGCTGGTCACCCACATTTCCTCCAGCACTCAGCACTGCCATCGTCAGATTGTGCCTTCAAATAGGGAGAAATGAAAAAACGAGCAACTATTTTCCAGCTATATTCTTTCCATGATATCTGAGTATGCTGCTCATGCAGACGGCAGTGGCTCCGCCTGTATAAATAAAGTTGGATGAAATAAAGTCCGAAGAATTCAACTTTTAGGCGTCAAATAAAACAACGCAGCTGTTGTTTGTTTCCATGAGAATACCTGAGAGCAGCAGGTCTGAAGCGTCTGGCTCGCATGTTTCCATGAGAACTCGTTGTTAAACGGAGGCGGCGGCAGCTGCAGCAGCAGGAGGTTTCTGCTGTAAAATGTCCCATCAAAGAAGAAATACACTTCAGAAGAAGAAGAGCGGTGCTCCAGGCTCTCAGGGCCAGTTCAGGTAACACCAGCTCAGCAGTGACCCCCACCCTGCTGCTGCTGCCAGGGACGACACCCGGAAGTCTGAGCTGCATCCCAGTTTAAACCAGCTGCATCCCAGTTTAAACCAGCTGCATCCCAGTTTAAACCAGCTGCATCCAGTTTAAACCAGCTGCATCCCAGTTTAAACCAGCTGGAAGACTGAGCTGCATCCCAGTATAAACCAGCTGGAAGACTGAGCTGCATCCCAGTTTAAACCAGCTGGAAGTCTGAGCTGCATCCCAGTTTAAACCAGCTGCATCCCAGTATAAACCAGCTGGAAGACTGAGCTGCATCCCAGTTTAAACCAGCTGGAAGACTGAGCTGCATCCCAGTTTAAACCAGCTGCATCCCAGTATAAACCAGCTGGAAGACTGAGCTGCATCCCAGTATAAACCAGCTGGAAGACTGAGCTGCATCCCAGTTTAAACCAGCTGGAAGTCTGAGCTGCATCCCAGTTTAAACCAGCTGCATCCCAGTATAAACCAGCTGGAAGACTGAGCTGCATCCCAGTTTAAACCAGCTGGAAGACTGAGCTGCATCCCAGTTTAAACCAGCTGCATCCCAGTATAAACCAGCTGGAAGACTGAGCTGCATCCCAGTATAAACCAGCTGGAAGACTGAGCTGCATCCCAGTTTAAACCAGCTGCATCCCAGTATAAACCAGCTGGAAGACTGAGCTGCATCCCAGTTTAAACCAGCTGGAAGACTGAGCTGCATCCCAGTTTAAACCAGCTGCATCCCAGTATAAACCAGCTGGAAGACTGAGCTGCATCCCAGTATAAACCAGCTGGAAGACTGAGCTGCATCCCAGTATAAACCAGCTGGAAGACTGAGCTGCATCCCAGTTTAAACCAGCTGGAAGTCTGAGCTGCATCCCAGTTTAAACCAGCTGCATCCCAGTATAAACCAGCTGGAAGACTGAGCTGCATCCCAGTTTAAACCAGCTGGAAGACTGAGCTGCATCCCAGTTTAAACCAGCTGCATCCCAGTTTAAACCAGCTGGAAGACTGAGCTGCATCCCAGTTTAAACCAGCTGCATCCCAGTTTAAACCAGCTGGAAGACTGAGCTGCATCCCAGTTTAAACCAGCTGCATCCCAGTATAAACCAGCTGGAAGACTGAGCTGCATCCCAGTTTAAACCAGCTGCATCCCAGTATAAACCAGCTGGAAGACTGAGCTGCATCCCAGTTTAAACCAGCTGGAAGACTGAGAGCTGCATCCCAGTTTAAACCAGCTGCATCCCAGTATAAACCAGCTGGAAGACTGAGCTGCATCCCAGTTTAAACCAGCTGCATCCCAGTTTAAACCAGCTGGAAGACTGAGCTGCATCCCAGTTTAAACCAGCTGCATCCCAGTATAAACCAGCTGGAAGACTGAGCTGCATCCCAGTTTAAACCAGCTGCATCCCAGTATAAACCAGCTGGAAGACTGAGATGCATCCCAGTTTAAACCAGCTGCATCCCAGTATAAACCAGCTGGAAGACTGAGCTGCATCCCAGTTTAAACCAGCTGGAAGACTGAGCTGCATCCCAGTTTAAACCAGCTGCATCCCAGTTTAAACCAGCTGCATCCCAGTTTAAACCAGCTGGAAGACTGAGCTGCATCCCAGTTTAAACCAGCTGCATCCCAGTATAAACCAGCTGGAAGACTGAGCTGCATCCCAGTTTAAACCAGCTGCATCCCAGTATAAACCAGCTGGAAGACTGAGCTGCATCCCAGTTTAAACCAGCTGCATCCCAGTATAAACCAGCTGGAAGACTGAGCTGCATCCCAGTTTAAACCAGCTGCATCCCAGTATAAACCAGCTGGAAGACTGAGCTGCATCCCAGTTTAAACCAGCTGCATCCCAGTTAAACCAGCTGGAAGACTGAGCTGCATCCCAGTTTAAACCAGCTGCATCCCAGTTTAAACCAGCTGGAAGACTGAGCTGCATCTAGGGCTGGACAATTAATCGAATTTTAATCGTGATTTCAATTTTGCCTTTTCACAATCATAAAAACACTGTAATCGAAGAAAAGCAATTAATCCTGAAGTGAACAGACTGGTGGAGTTATAGGAAGCAAACTGCAGGGAGTATAGAACAGGAATGTATGTAGACTGAGTATTCATTTTAATTGCTATTATTATCTTAAATAATGTTCTTATTTTACTCCTTTATTTGTTTCTAATTTATTTTCTTTCTTTTTTTTTACGTTATATTTGAAGTTGAGTTTTGGTGGGTCAATAAACACTTTTTTATAAAATCAATGAATAATCGTGTATATTAATCGTGATTTCAATATCAGTCAAAATAATCGTGATTATAATTTTTTCCATAATCGCCCAGCCCTAGCTGCATCCAGTTTAAACCAGCTGCATCCCAGTATAAACCAGCTGCATCCAGTTTAAACCAGCTGGAAGACTGAGCTGCATCCCAGTTTAAACCAGCTGCATCCCAGTTTAAACCAGCTGCATCCCAGTTTAAACCAGCTGGAAGACTGAGCTTGCATCCCAGTTTAAACCAGCTGCATCCCAGTATAAACCAGCTGCATCCCAGTTTAAACCAGCTGGAAGACTGAGCTGCATCCCAGTTTAAACCAGCTGGAAGACTGAGCTGCATCCCAGTTTAAACCAGCTGGAAGACTGAGCTGCATCCCAGTTTAAACCAGCTGGAAGACTGAGCTGCATCCCAGTTTAAACCAGCTGGAAGACTGAGCTGCATCCAGTTTAAACCAGCTGGAAGACTGAGCTGCATCCCAGTTTAAACCAGCTGCATCCCAGTATAAACCAGCTGCATCCAGTATAAACCAGCTGCATCCAGTATAAACCAGCTGCATCCCAGTATAAACCAGCTGCATCCCAGTATAAACCAGCTGCATCCAGTATAAACCAGCTGCATCCAGTATAAACCAGCTGCATCCAGTATAAACCAGCTGCATCCAGTATAAACCAGCTGCATCCAGTTTAAGCAGCTGGAAGACTGAGCTGCATCCCAGTTTAAACCAGCTGCATCCCAGTTTAAACCAGCTGGAAGACTGAGCTGCATCCAGTTTAAACCAGCTGCATCCCAGTTTAAACCAGCTGCATCCCAGTTTAAACCAGCTGGAAGACTGAGCTGCATCAGTTTAAACCAGCTGCATCCAGTTTAAACCAGCTGCATCCCAGTATAAACCAGCTGCATCCAGTTTAAACCAGCTGGAAGACTGAGCTGCATCCAGTATAAACCAGCTGCATCCCAGTATAAACCAGCTGCATCCAGTATAAACCAGCTGCATCCCAGTTTAAACCAGCTGCATCCCAGTTTAAACCAGCTGCATCCCAGTATAAACCAGCTGCATCCAGTTTAAACCAGCTGGAAGACTGAGCTGCATCCAGTATAAACCAGCTGCATCCAGTTTAAACCAGCTGGAGAAAGACTGAGCTGCATCCCAGTATAAACCAGCTGCATCCCAGTTTAAACCAGCTGGAAGACTGAGCTGCATCCCAGTATAAACCAGCTGCATCCCAGTTTAAACCAGCTGGAAGACAATGTGCATCCCAGTTTAAACCAGCTGCATCCAGTATAAACCAGCTGCATCCAGTATAAACCAGCTGCATCCCAGTATAAACCAGCTGCATCCCAGTATAAACCAGCTGCATCCCAGTATAAACCAGCTGCATCCCAGTATAAACCAGCTGCATCCCAGTATAAACCAGCTGCATCCAGTATAAACCAGCTGCATCCAGTATAAACCAGCTGCATCACAGTTTAAACCAGCTGCATCCCAGTTTAAACCAGCTGGAAGACTGAGCTGCATCCCAGTTTAAACCAGCTGGAAGACTGAGCTGCATCCCAGTTTAAACCAGCTGCATCCCAGTTTAAACCAGCTGGAAGACTGAGCTGCATCCCAGTTTAAACCAGCTGCATCCCAGTTTAAACCAGCTGCATCCCAGTTTAAACCAGCTGGAAGACTGAGCTGCATCCCAGTTTAAACCAGCTGCATCCCAGTTTAAACCAGCTGCATCCCAGTTTAAACCAGCTGCATCCAGTATAAACCAGCTGCATCCCAGTATAAACCAGCTGCATCCCAGTATAAACCAGCTGCATCCCAGTATAAACCAGCTGCATCCCAGTATAAACCAGCTGCATCCCAGTATAAACCAGCTGCATCCAGTATAAACCAGCTGCATCCAGTATAAACCAGCTGCATCCCAGTTTAAACCAGCTGCATCCCAGTTTAAACCAGCTGGAAGACTGAGCTGCATCCCAGTTTAAACCAGCTGGAAGACTGAGCTGCATCCCAGTTTAAACCAGCTGCATCCCAGTTTAAACCAGCTGGAAGACTGAGCTGCATCCCAGTTTAAACCAGCTGCATCCCAGTTTAAACCAGCTGCATTTCACATAATTTCCTCCCGGTTCTTCAGAAACTCGCCAGTAAATCTGTTAAATACTGAAACTGGTTTCCTGATCTTGATCCAGTTGGTGTGGACTCTGGTCCCTCTGACCGTCCTCTCCGTCTCTGTCTCCGTCTCCGTCCCTGTCCTTAGGTTCATGTACTGGACGGACTGGGGCGAGATCCCGAAGATCGAGCGGGCGGGGATGGACGGGACGAACCGCTCCATGATCATCGATAAGGAGATCTATTGGCCCAACGGGCTGACGCTGGACTACCAGCAGCAGAAGCTGTACTGGGCCGACGCCAAGCACAACTTCATCCACCGCTGCAGCCTGGACGGCTCGTCCAGGTAGGCCGGAGTCCGTGCCGGGGGGCCGGGGGGGGCCGGGCTCCAGCCTGAGCCTTGTGTTGTCTTTCAGGGAGGTGGTGGTGAAAGGGGAGCTGCCTCACCCCTTCGCCCTCACCCTGTACGAGGACACGCTGTTCTGGACCGACTGGAACACCCACTCCATCCACTCCTGCATGAAGCAGACGGGGACGGGGCAGCGCATCGTCCACTCCGACATCTTCTCGCCCATGGACATCCACGTCTTCAGTCCCAAGAGACAGTCCCTCAGTAAGTCCTCCTGTAACGACGTCCGCCCGGCCGGACCTTCCGCTCTTTTCTACTCAAAGTGTCAGGAAATGTTTTTATGGGAATAATTTAACACATAATTACACGTTTCAAAATTTTAAAAAGTTTAAAACTCGCTATACACCATGTTATCGGCCCGATATCAGCTTCAAAACTGAATCCCAGTATCGACTCAATATCAGACTATATATATATAAATATTAAATTTTATTTGTGATTTGATAAAGACAGAGCATAACAGACACAAAAAGATTCTCGACACGCCAGATTTATTTTTATATTTAATTTTTTTTTTAAAAGAAAAGATACACCATATTTATTTTTATTTGTTAAAAAAAATTCCAAAGATAAAGATACACCATATTTATTTTTATTTGTTAAAAAAAATTCCAAAGATAAAGATACACCATATTTATTTTTATTTGTTAAAAAAATTCCAAAGATAAAGATACACCAGATTTATTTGTGTTTTTTGTTTGTTTGTTTTTATTTTATTTCAAAGGAAAAAGTTTTATTTATATATATATATATATATATATATATATAGATTTATATATTTTTTAAAATTTTATTTGCTTTTTATTCAAAGAAAAAAGATGAGCCAGATTTATTTGTGTTTTTTTTTTTTTTTTTTTTTTTAAATTTCAATGGGAAAAAAAATACGCCAGATTTATATATTTTTTAATATAAATAGTTGAGAATCAAATTGTTGAGAAGCATATTGTCCCAGCCCGGGGAGATACAGAAATATCAAATAGTAAATAAAACAGTTATCAATATAATTAACCAATATATACAGTCGCTCCTCAAAATGATTCCTCCCCTCCAATTAAAGACAGAAAATCATCTGTCAGTGAAATAAGTTGAAATTGACAAAAGTAACAATAAATAAAAATTCTATGAAAATCATGACTTTGATTCTGAATTATGGTTCTACAGAAATATTACAAACAAACACACAAAAATAAAACAAGTAAACAAGCATGACGGGGCTCTGAAGCTAAAATGTTGAGCAACACTTTGAGCCAATCACTGCAATCAGGTGTTTCTGTAACGTCCAATCAGACGTCTGCACCTGCTGACAGGTATGTTGGTCCATGTTCATGGAAAAGATGCTCTGATGTGTCTGAGATTGCTTTTTTTAATTATTATTTTCAACCACAATTCAAAAGCAATATTTTATTTCACTCAATTATAATTTTGTAAATTTTTATTTATTATTAGTTTCTTTAGTTTCTTGTTATTTGAATTATTATTTATTTCTAAGTTCTATTTTCCAGAACTATTTCAAAGTTCTGGAAAACACATGGAAATAACAAAAAAAAGTAAAGTGTCCTGGAAAAGTTTGAGTTGTCCTGGGAATTTATATTTCCACCCTCAACTCCAGCTGTTTCTATCGCACTGTTCAAGCACAAAACGACCAAGACAACAAAATGACATACAAACATGCTCATTATCATAAATAAAAATCAAACATACACTGCTACACATACAAAAAAAGCTTGAAAAATAAGTAAACTGAATAATTAATAAATAAGTTTGATATTCATACTTAATTTAAGAATGCAGGTGTCAGATGCACAAAGAAAACTGAACAACATAAATCGTGTTTGGGTGATTTATTGAACATGTAAAGATATTTTGTGGTGAAAGCAAACATCAAATGTACAAAATGTAAAGTACAGTTGTATAAAATAACTCACTCTAGCGGCTGGAAAAGTCCTGGAAAATAATTCCAGGAAAAGAGTGGGAACATGTAAATGGTTCTGAATCAACAGACGATCTCGGTTGCATCTTTCTGTTTGTCCTGATCAGCTGTGAGTGATTTTAAATGACGTCGTGAATCCGGGCGACGTTTCCCAGAATAACTCTGGTTTTTGTCCTCCGCAGCAGTGAACAGCCCCTGTTCCCATGACAACGGAGGATGCTCCCACCTCTGCCTCCTGTCCCCCACCAGACCCCTGTATCGCTGCGCCTGTCCCACCGGAGTCCAGCTGCTGGAGGACGGGAAGACCTGCAGAGACGGTGAGGACGCTCATCTTCATCATCCTCTGCTCCCCGTGTTTTAGCAGCGATTCCAGACGCTTCCGAACCTTTTTGGAGTTCCTGGAACCTTCTTAGCTCCTCCTCCGAGGCAGGGTCCTTTCAGGGTTCCACAGGAACTGAAATGATGTTTGGTGATTGGTAGAACTGGTAAGCCCCGCCCCTTGCGTGATGTCCGCTTCTTCCGTCCCGCCATCTTTAAAAAGTCCCACAGCCGTTTATCTGAGATCGTAATAACGAGAACGATTCCAACAGGAGTGTACTCATGATTAAATCCATCACACGTGCACGTTGGTGCCCTGCACGGGCCTAATATCTGAGCCCGAGTCCGGCCTTGGCCCCAGCCCCCCCCCCACCCTGACACATTTTCAAAGTTCTTCGGCCCAAACCCGAACAAAGCCCGACTTTTTCTCTCCTTAAAGGGGAACTCAGTAACTTTTTTACCTCAATAAATGCTTTTCGGAATCCCCGTGGGGTTAAACAAAGTGTTTACGGAGCGATTCAATGTTCCCCCCTCCCGCCGGGGCCTCTGGCCTGCGAGCAGCTAAAAACAACTTTGCCTGCGCCGACCCGAGCAGAACTTGCGACAACAGAAACCGCTGTACGGTACTCAGGTCCCCTATCTACCGAGCTGCTTCAAGCGCTGATTTGAACCAGATTACCAGCTCTGATCTGAACCAGACTACCAGCTCTGATCTGAACCAGACTACCAGCTCTGATCTGAACCAGACTACCAGCTCTGATCTGAACCAGACTACCAGCTCTGATCTGAACCAGACTACCAGCTCTGATCTGAACCAGACTACCAGCTCTGATCTGAACCAGACTACCAGCTCTGATCTGAACCAGACTACCAGCTCTGATCTGAACCAGATTACCAGCTCTGATCTGAACCAGACTACCAGCTCTGGTCTGAACCAGACTACCAGCTCTGATCTGAACCAGATTACCAGCGCTAATTGGAAGAAAACATTTCTTTATCTTCCACCACCTAAACACGGCTCCTGGCTCTCATAACCAACTCTTTGCAGGACCAGAGTGATTAACGTAGCTGTGCTGTCTGGGCGCCGGGTGAAGCATCACTGCTTCAGGCTCAATAATCACTTGTCACGTCCGCAAAAAGTAAATAAAAGTTCGTGTTCTTACCTGCTACTCGCCAACACCAGAGAAAAATATAATCCACGGCATATTTACCCGCAAATTGCGGGTAAAACATCCCGTTTCAGAAGATACAGGTCTTTGCTTTGTGCAGAGGGAGACGAGGTGCTGCTACCAACGTAGCAACGTAGCAACAACAAGCTAGTAAACGCTTAGAAATATATGCAGGGATCAAAATAGAAGAAAGACAGGTAGAGAAGCCGTCTGTGTGCTGTGGGGGTGCAGGGGGGTTGAACACGACAGTGAAAGGACGCCACTAGGGGGAGCCCCGAGTTGAAGTTACTGAGTTCTACTTTAAACCAGGCTGTCAGTAAAACACGATCATTGGGGATCGTGGTGTGATTTTACGCTGTTTTCATTATATTTCTGATCAAAATGAAGTTAATTGATTTAACTTAGTGACTGCATTATTTTATTAATGAGAGTCGGTGCGTGTCGGTGCAGTTATAGACCTCCGATCTTATCTGAGAAGTTTTATGGCATAAGTGGGAATATTTAGTTTCCTTTCAATGTTAACAGTAGTTTGAAGCATTTTCGCTGGTGTTTATTTTATCATTTTGGTTTTTAAATGACTCGGCGATGCAACAGCGCACAGAAATTTGACCTGCATATTGCAGCCAAAAGACACAACAGCCAACGCACTTGAACTGTATCTCGGCGTCTGTTACGATAAACGTAGCAAAAGCTGATCAGAAATGTTTTCTTCTTTATCTTAATAAAGATAACGAGGAGCAGCAGAACGATCCATCTTTTAGCTAGCAGCTTGTCTTACCTGCGAGAACGAGGGATGCACGATAATTATCAGCACAGCCGTGCTCCGCTCACATTATGAGACCAGAATTATGGTTTAGAAATGCTCCTGTTTACATAAACAAGTCTGACCTGTCAGTCATTCATATTGTTTACGAATAAACTTTCTCAGATCGTGTAAACAAACAGTAAATGTTTGAATCTAAATTGTCAGTACTTCGTTTTTTAGTTTTTTTTTCTTCTCAGTTGTACTTTTTCAGTTTGTAATCCTGATGCATGTATCTGCATTGATTTAAGCAGCCTTTATTTTTACATCAGGAAACTACACTTTAAGCTGCTGCGCGTCTGAGATGTTGAATAATTTTGTTTGATATCTTCTAAAAAAAGTTTGCTGATAGTTTTTAACTGGAGAACATCTAATTCTTCATTGAAAGAGTGAAAAGTCTGTTTGGTTTTGTTGACAGTATTGATGTCATGATTAGCTATGTGTTATCGGTATCGGCCTTTTGGAACTGAAATTTATCAGTTATTGGCATCGGTTCTTAAAAAAAGGGTATCGTGAATCCCAATCCAGAACTATTCTGAAATGTCCAAAAGCATTTATTTTATATTAATTTAATGACCTGAATACAGCTTTAAAGTGTGGCAGTAGAAATGAGCAGGATTATTTATTACATATTTATTCTACTGTAAACATGTTTATTCCTGCTGTAAACGTGTTTATTCTGCTGTAAACATGTTTATTCTGCTGTAAACATGTTTATTCCTGCTGTAAACGTGTTTATTTCTGCCGTAAACATGTTTATTCTGCTGTAAACATGTTTATTTCTGCTGTTAACGTGTTTATTCTGCTGTAAACATGTTTATTCCTGCTGTAAACGTGTTTATTCAGCTGTAAACATGTTTATTCCTGCCGTAAACGTGTTTATTTCTGCCGTAAACGTGTTTATTCTACTGTAAACATGTTTATTCCTGCTGTAAACGTGTTTATTCTGCTGTAAACATGTTTATTCTGCTGTAAACATGTTTATTCCTGCTGTAAACGTGTTTATTTCTGCCGTAAACATGTTTATTCTGCTGTAAACATGTTTATTTCTGCTGTAAACGTGTTTATTCTGCTGTAAACATGTTTATTCCTGCTGTAAACGTGTTTATTCAGCTGTAAACATGTTTATTCCTGCCGTAAACGTGTTTATTTCTGCCGTAAACATGTTTATTCTGCTGTAAACATGTTTATTTCTGCCGTAAACATGTTTATTTCTGCCGTAAACATGTTTATTTCTGCTGTAAACATGTTTATTTCTGCTGTAAACATGTTTTTTCTGCCGTAAACATGTACATTTCTGCCGTAAACATGTTTATTTCTGCCGTAAACGTGTTAATTCTGCTGTACACATTTTTATTCCTGCTGTAAACATGTTTATTTCTGCCGTTAACATGTTTATTTCTGCCGTAAACGTGTTTATTCTGCCGTTAACACGTTTATTTCTGCCGTAAACGTGTTTATTCTGCTGTAAACATGTTTATTCCTGCTGTAAACGTGTTTATTCTGCTGTAAACATGTTTATTTCTGCTGTAAACATGTTTATTTATGCTCTAAACGTGTTTATTCTGCTGTAAACATGTTTATTCCTGCTGTAAACATGTTTATTCCTGCCGTAAACATGTTTTTTCTGCCGTAAACATGTTTATTCCTGCCGTAAACATGTTTATTTCTGCCGTAAACGTGTTTATTCTGCTGTAAACATGTTTATTCTGCTGTAAACATGTTTATTTCTGCTGTAAACATGTTTATTTCTGCTGTAAACGTGTTCATTCTGCCGTAAACATGTTTATTCCTGCTGTAAACATGTTTATTTCTGCTGTAAACATTTTTATTTCTGCCGTAAACATGTTTATTTCTGCTGTGAACATGTTTATTCTGCCGTAAACATGTTTATTTCTGCTGTGAACATGTTTATTTCATGCTTTTAACATGTTTATTTCTGCTGTAAACATTTTTATTTCTGCCGTAAACATGTTTATTTATGCCGTAAACGTGTTTATTCTGCCGTAAACATGTTTATTTCTGCTGTGAACATGTTTATTTCTGCTGTAAACATGTTTATTCCTGCTGTAAACATGTTTATTCCTGCTGTAAACATGTTTATTTCTGTTGTGAAGTTGGTCTTTTTAACATGGTCGATGGGGAATGACTGTTTTTCTCCCCTAGTGGATGAAAACAGAACTACAGTCTTTTAGCACTTTTCCGGATTTCCGTATGGGCTTCACATTCGGCCATCGGAGGTTGTCGCTTGGTGGAAATGAGCACTAGCGTGTGGCAGCCATGATGCGGACGCGTAACTCCGCCTTAAGGCTGCATTCACACCAGCCTTTTCATTCCACCCCTCGTCCGTTTGTTCAGACGCTCGTCTCTGATTGGAGGATGGTGAAGACAAACGGACCTGGACGGTGAACTTCGCTCTGGAAACGGAGTCCCGATAGTTCCCGGTGAGAGACGTGGAAGCTGAGATGGTCTCTGACTTTGAGAAAGACGAACAATCGTCCTTCTGTGGCGGTTTGCAGGAAATCATCCCAAACATGCGGCTGTGATCCACCAGCGTCGCTGCTGCTGCTGCCAAACCTCATTAGCTTCTCCTCTAATTTAAAAGCTCGCCTCTCCTTCCCGTCTCCCAGCAGCTCCGGGTGGCGTTGGGCTGACCTGCTGTTGCCGTAGCAACCTGCCCCCCCATCACAGAGCCCCCCCTCCTCCTCCTATTTACATTTTTTTTGGTTGGGTAGCCCCGGCCTGCGGAGCGACAGAGTTGTGAAGGCGGGGAGGCTTTTGTGGATCACATGCTCCCCCCCCTCCCAGACAATGCCCCCTTTCACTGCTGGGGTTTAACTGTTGCAGCGGAGGAGGTTGTTCGGCTGCTGCCACGGTTACGTGTATCTGCCCCCCCCCCAAATCCAGAGGTCAGAGTTTGTTTGGTTTATTTTGTTCTGAGCTCATCCTGAAACTAATCGTTTAATTTGGACTTAAAGGGAGTCTGAACCAGAAGCTTTCTGATAAACATGAAGATCAAGGGGTTTTTTTTTTGGGGGGGGGGGGGGGGTGCTGGAAAATGACAAACCCAAAGAAAATGAATTATTTCTCTGTATCCAAAACTCTGTGAAAACCATGCTGGTATGAAAATAAAGCCTCATCAGAGGAGGAAGCATCAGCACACAAGCTGCTGTGTTAAAGACGCATGAGTGCCCCCCCACCCCCATCAACGGCTGATCTTCATCATCATCATCGTACCTGTACTGTGATTCCCTGCAGCCAGTAACAGTCTCATCTTTCTCTTGTTCTGTCCCTTCCTCTCTCTCTTCCCCTCTCGTACTTCACTCATGTTTCCTTGTTGAATCCTCCGTGATGCGTTCAAACACCCGCTGTGTTCATGTCTGGTTCATAAACATGTCTTTCACAGCAGAAGTAAACACGTTTACAGCAGAAATAAACACGTTTACAGCAGGAATAAACACGTTTACAGCAGAAATAAACACGTTTACAGTAAAATAAACACGTTTACATCAGAAATAAACACGTTTACAGTAAAATGAACATGTTTACAGCAGAAGTAAACATGTTTACAGCAGAAATAAACATGTTAACAGCAGAAATAAACAAGTTTACAGTAAAATAAACACATTTACAGCAGAAATAAACACGTTTACAGCAGAAATAAACACGTTCACAGCAGAAATAAACATGTTTACAGCAGAAATAAACAAGTTTACAGTAAAATAAACACGTTTACAGCAGAAATAAACACGTTTACAGCAGAAATAAACACGTTCACAGCAGAAATAAACACGTTCACAGCAGAAATAAACAAGTTTACAGTAAAATAAACACGTTTACAGCAGAAATAAACACATTTACAATAAAATAAACACATTTACATCAGAAATAAACACGTTTACAGCAGAAGTAAACATGTTTACAGCAGAAATAAACAAGTTTACAGTAAAATAAACACGTTTACAGCAGAAATAAACACGTTCACAGCAGAAATAAACACGTTCACAGCAGAAATAAACATGTTTACAGCAGAAATAAACAAGTTTACAGTAAAATAAACACGTTTACAGCAGAAATAAACACGTTCACAGCAGAAATAAACATGCTAACAGCAGGAATAAACGGGTTTTCAGTAAAATAAACATGTTTACAGCAGAAATAAACACGTTTACAGTAAAATAATCACGTTTACAGCAGGAATAAACACGTTTACAGCAGGAATAAACACATTTACAGCAGGAATAAACACGTTTACAGCAGGAATGAACACGTTTACAGCGGAAATAAACACGTTTACAGCAGAAATAAACATGTTTGCAATCTGGTTTAAACATCATTTTAGGTTTAACAGGTCAAGTTTACCTTCATGTCAACTGTGAGGGGGGTGAATTTTTTTTAGAATTCATCCATTTAGATGTTATGAAATTACACATAATTAGGGGCGTATCCTTTTGATTGACAGGTGGCTGACCGGATGTCGGCCTATCGGTCGGTGGCTAACAGTTAGCTCCTTGCTAGCTCTGGGTAAGGCAACATGGTGGTTGTTAGCAGTGTTTAGCACGAGACCGTGCAGAGTTGTCGGACTCCTGTGCCAGAATCCAGATCGTTCAGGTCTGGTTGGTTCGAGGAAACCATGAGACCGTGCCCTGTACGTTCCAGCATCTCACCCACCAGATGTAAACGGATAAAACATGTTTTGGTGTTTATTTCAGAGAAGTTCTGGTTCTGGTGCGCCGGTTCTGAGCTGCGATCTTCCTCCTCTTCCTCCTCAGGTCCGACCCAGATGCTGCTGCTGGCGCGGCGAACGGACCTGCGGCGGATCTCATTGGACATGCCAGACTTCACCGACATCGTCCTGCAGGTGGACGACATCCGGCACGCCATCGCCATCGACTACGACCCGGTGGACGGGTACCTGTACTGGACGGACGACGAGGTGAAGGCCATCCGCCGCTCGCTGCTGAACGGCAGCGACGCCCAGTTCGTGGTCACGTCTCAGGTCAGCCACCCCGACGGCATCGCCGTCGACTGGATCGCCCGCAACCTTTACTGGACCGACACGGGGACGGACCGCATCGAGGTGACCCGGCTCAACGGCACCATGCGCAAGATCCTGATCTCTGAGGACCTGGACGAACCCAGAGCCATCGTTCTGGACCCTGTGGCGGGGTGAGTCCAGCACACGGCCCGAAGGAAAATGCTGATCACGGAGTCAGTGAAGTGTTGAAAAGTATGGATTCATTCGGTTCTGGGTCACAGGTACATGTACTGGACCGACTGGGGTCAGGTGCCGAAGATCGAGCGGGCCAATCTGGACGGGATGGATCGGGTGGTGATGGTGAACACGTCTCTGGGCTGGCCCAACGGGCTGGCACTCGACTACGACGAACGCAGAATCTACTGGGGAGACGCCAAGACCGACAAGATCGAGGTCAGTGTTGGACCCTAGTCCTGGGGTTCAGGTTCCGGTCCTCTGGGGTTCAGGTTCCGGTCCACTGGGGTTTAGGTTCCAGTCCACTGGGGTTCAGGTTCCGGTCCACTGGGGTTCAGGTTTCGGTCCTCTGGAGTTCAGGTTCCGGTCCTCTGGGGTTCAGGTTCCGGTTCTCTGGGGTTCAGGTTCCGGTCCACTGGGGTTCAGGTTCCGGTTCTCTGGGGTTCAGGTTCCGGTTCTCTGGGGTTCAGGTTCCGGTCCACTGGGGTTCAGGTTCCGGTTCTCTGGGGTTCAGGTTCCGGTTCTCTGGGGTTCAGGTTCCGGTCCACTGGGGTTCAGGTTCCGGTCCACTGGGGTTCAGGTTCCGGTCCTCTGGGGTTCAGGTTCCGGTTCTCTGGGGTTCAGGTTCCAGTCCACTGGGGTTCAGGTTCCGGTCCTCTGGGGTTCAGGTTCCGGTTCTCTGGGGTTCAGGTTCCAGTCCACTGGGGTTCAGGTTCCGGTTCTCTGGGGTTCAGGTTCCGGTCCTCTGGAGTTCAGGTTCCAGTCCACTGGGGTTCAGGTTCCGTTCCACTGGGGTTTAGGTTCCGGTCCACTGGGGTTCAGGTTCCGGTCCTCTGGAGTTCAGGTTCCGGTCCACTGGGGTTCAGGTTCCGGTCCACTGGGGTTCAGGTTCCGGTCCACTGGGGTTCAGGTTCCGGTTCTCTGGGGTTCAGGTTCCGGTCCACTGGGGTTCAGGTTCCGGTCCACTGGGGTTCAGGTTCCGGTCCACTAGGGTTCAGGTTCCGGTCCTCTGGGGTTCAGGTTCCGGTCCACTGGGTTTTTGAACGTCGTCGCTCATTAAGCGCAGGAACGTCATCGCTCGTTAAACGCAGGAACCACAGGAACGTCGTTGCTCGTTAAACGCAGGAACAGCAGGAACGTCGTTGCTCGTTAAACGCAGGAACCGCAGGAACGTCGTTGCTTGTTAGAGCAGGAACGTCGTTGCTCATTAAACGCAGGAACCGCAGGAACGTCGTTGCTCGTTAAACGCAGGAACCGCAGGAACGTCGTTGCTCGTTAAACTCAGGAACCGCAGGAACGTCGTTGCTCGTTAAACTCAGGAACCGCAGGAACGTCGTTGCTCTTTAAACGCAGGAACGTCGTTGCTCGTTAAACACAGGAACAGCAGGAACGTCGTTGCTCGTTAAACGCAGGAACGTCGTTTCTCGTTAAACGCAGGAACGTCGTTTCTCGTTAAACGCAGGAACGTCGTTGCTCGTTAAACGCAGGGCGTCGTTGCTCGTTAAGCGCAGGAGCGTGCGTTGCTCGTTAAGCGCAGGAAACGTCGTCGCTCATTTAAGCGCGGGAGCGTGGTCGCTCGTTAAGCGCAGGAACCGCAGGAGCGTCGTTGCTCGTTAAACGCAGGAACAGCAGGAACGTCGTTGCTCGTTAAGCGCAGGAGCGTCGTTGCTGGTTAAACGCAGGAACAGCAGGAGCGTCGTTGCTCGTTAAGCGCCAGGGGCGTCGTTGCTCGTTAAACGCGGGAACAGCAGGAGCGTCGTTGCTCGTTAAACGCGGGAGCGTCGTTGCTCGTTAAGCGCCCAGGAACGTCGTTGCTCGTTAAACGCAGGAACAGCAGGAGCGTCGTTGCTCGTTAAGCGCGCCGGAACCGCAGGGAGCGGCTCGTTTGCTTGTTAAGCGCAGGAGCGTCGTTGCTCGTTAAAAGCGCAGGAACCGCAGGAGCGTGGGTTGCTCGTTAAGCGCGGGAGCGTGGTTTGCTCGTTAAGCGCAGAGGCGTCGTTGCTTTCGTTAAGCGCAGGAGCGTCGTTGCTCGTTAAACGCAGAACGTGGTTGCTCGTTAAGCGCCAGGAGCGTCGTTGCTCGTTAAGCGCAGGGACGTCGTCGCTCGTTAAGCGCAGGAACGTTGTTGCTTGTTAAGCGCTTGGGAACAGCAGGAGCGTCGGCCTTCGTTAAACGCTTGGGAGCGTCGTTGCTCGTTAAGCGCGGGGGCGTCGTTGCTGGTTAAGCGCAGGAACGTGGGTCGCTCGTTAAACAGCAGGGCGTGGTGGCTCGTTAAGCGCAGGAGCCGTCGTCGCTCATTAAGCGCGGGAGCGATGAGTCGCTCGTTCGCCTTGGGAACCGCAGGAGCGTCGTTGCTCGTTAAACGCAGGAACCGCAGGAGCGTCGTTACTCGTTAAACGCAGGAACCGCAGGAACCGCGGGAACGTCGTTACTCGTTAAGCGCAGGAACCGCAGGGCGTCGTTACTCGTTAAACGCAGGAACCGCAGGAACGTCGTTACTCGTTAAACGCAGGAACAGCAGGAACGTCGTTGCTCGTTAAACGCAGGAACGTCGTCGCTCGTTAAACGCAGGAACCGCAGGAACGTCGTTGCTCGTTAAACGCAGGAACGTCGTTGCTCGTTAAACGCAGGAACGTCGTTACTCGTTAAACGCAGGAACAGCAGGAACGTCGTTGCTTGTTAAACGCAGGAACGTCGTTACTCGTTAAACGCAGGAACCGCAGGAACGTCGTTGCTCGTTAAACGCAGGAACGTCGTTGCTCGTTATACGCAGGAACGTCGTTACTCGTTAAACGCAGGAACCGCAGGAACGTCGTTACTCGTTAAACGCAGGAACCGCAGGAGCGTCGTTGCTCGTTAAACGCAGGAACCGCAGGAGCGTCGTTGCTTGTTAAACGCAGGAACCGCAGGAGCGTCGTTGCTTGTTAAACGCAGGAACCGAAGGAATGTCGTCGTTCGTTAAACGCAGGAACCGCAGGAACGTCGTTGCTCGTTAAACGCAGGAGCGTCGTTGCTCGTTATACGCAGGAACCGCAGGAACGTGGGTCGCTCGTTAAGCGCCGTGGGAGCGTCGTGGGCTGGTTAAGCGCGGGCGTCGTCGCTCGTTAAGCGCAGGGGCGTCGTCGCTCGTTAAGCGCAGGAACGTCGACACTCGTTAAACGCAGGAACGTCGTTGCTCGTTATACGCAGGAACCGCAGGAACGTCGTCGCTCGTTAAGCGCGGGGACGTCGTCGGCTCGTTAAGCCCTGGGAGCGTCGTTGCTCGTTAAACGCAGGAATGTAGTAGACTCGTTAAGCGCGGGGAATGTCGTCGCTCGTTAAGCGCGGGAGCGTCGTTGCTCGTTAAACGCAGGAGCGTCGTTGCTCGTTAAGCGCGGGAGCGTCGTCGCTCGTTAAGCGCGGGAACGTCGTCGGCTGCGTTAAGCGCGGGAGCGTCGTGGCTAGTTAAGCGCGGGGCGTCGTCGGCTCGTTAAAGCGCGGGGGCGTCGTGGCTGGTTAAGCGCGGGAGCGTGGTGGCTCGTTAAGCGCTGGGAGCGTGGTTGCTCGTTAAGCGCCAGGAGCGTCGTTGCTCGTTAAGCGCGGGAGCGTCGTCGCTCGTTAAACGCAGGAGCGTCGTCGCTCGTTAAGCGCAGGAACCGCAGGAGCGTCGTTGCTCGTTAAGCGCAGGGAGCGTGGTTGCTCGTTAAAGCGCGGGAGCGTCGTCGCTCGCTAAGCGCGGGAACCGCAGGAGCGTCGTTTGCTCGTTAAGCGCCAGGAGCGTGGTTGCTCGTTAAGCGCAGGAGCGTGGTAACTCGTTAAGCGCCGGAGCGTGGGTCGCTCGTTAAGCGCAGGAGCGTCGTTGCTGGTTAAACGCAGGAGCGTCGTTGCTCGTTAAACGCAGGAGCGTGGGTCGCTCGTTAAGCGCGGGAGCGTGGAGTGGCTGGTTAAGCGCAGGAGCGTCTTGGCTCGTTAAGCGCAGGAACCGCAGGAGCGATCGTTTGCTCGTTAAGCGCGGGAGCGTCGTTGCTCGTTAAGCGCAGGAGACGTCGTCGCTCGCTAAGCGCGGGAACCGCGGGAGCGTCGTTGCTCGTTAAGCGCAGGAGCGTCGTTGCTCGTTAAGCGCAGGAGCGTCGTTGCTCGTTAAGCGCAGGGCGTGGTCGCTCGTTAAGCGCGGGAGCGTCGTCGCTCATTAAGCGCAGGAGCGTGGTTGCTCGTTAAGCGCCTAGGGAGCGTCGTTGCTCGTTAAGCGCAGGAACGTGGTTGCTCGTTAAGCGCGTTGGAGCGTCGTTGCTGGTTAAGCAGGAGCGTCGTTGCTGGTTAAGCGCCAGGAGCGTCGTCGCTCGTTAAGCGCGGGCGTCGGTAGCCGTTAAGCGCGGGGCGTCGACGCTCGTTAAGCGCGGGAACAGCAGGAGCGTGGTCGCCCAGTTAAGCGCAGGAGCGTCGGCCCTCGTTAAAGAAAGCGCCAGGAACGGCGGGAGCGGCGTCGCTAGTTAAACGCAGGAACGTCGACGCTCGTTAAACGCAGGAACAGCAGGAACGTCGTCGCTAGTTAAACGCAGGAACGTCGACGCTCGTTAAACGCAGGAACAGCAGGAACGTCGTCGCTCGTTTAACGCAGGAAGCTCGTGTATTTGTCCAAATCTCAGGATGCTTGAAATCAAATCTCGTTCCAAAATCGTGCGAAACTTCGTGTCCCACACCGGTCAGTGTTTGACGCGAGTTATCGCACAAATTCGGAACGAGATTTGATTTCCAGCATCCTGAGATTTGGACACAAACATCAAAACAAACGTTGATCTCCAGGCAACGTAGATATTTCGTTCATGTCTCCTCTCTCGTGTGATGTCGGACACTCGCTGAGACTATCTGAGCCCTTCAGGGTGGGAAAACAGCAGGTTTTTAGGGTGAACATAGAGGTGGGGGCCAGTCGCCTCGTACTTATCATTATCTGGGCTGCTGCCGGATTAATACTGGATATCTGGCACATTCCTTCCTCCATCACTCATATATGAAAGGACATGAAAACACAACCCAGTTTAAAAAAAAGTGAAATTCCCCTTTAAATTTTAAACCTGATGAACATCTATTTGAAGTTTCTGTTCAAATTCTCGGTTTGTTTTAAAGACAGAAACTAGTTTCAGGGTCCAGCGTGGGTCCTGGACCCGGTCCTGGACCCGGTTCTGTCCCCCCAGTCTTGATGGGGTCGTTTCTATCACCTGATCATGTTTCCTGGTCTGGAAACGCCTTCAGACCCGACTTCCCTGCTCTGCCTTCCCTCTTCAGGGGTGGTGGGCCCCTACCTGAGCCCCCTCCGAGGGGCCTCTGCCCCCCCCCGGCTCCTCAGAGGACCCGGTTTTGTGGCGAGAGCCCACATCTGGTTCCGATTGCGGCCTGCGCTCCAGCTGTGGTCGGCTGTGTTTAGAATAGACCCAGAACCGCGCTGCGGTCCAACTCCCGACCAGCGGAGACCTTCTGGCTGAGGCTCGGAAACTTCGCTTATATTTATCCTCCACGTTCCTGCGAGTCGGAGCGTTGGAGGATGGCAGGCGACCACGCGGGGCCGGCCCCCGCCAGCCAATCACAGCGCTCCACGCGGCGCTGACGGGCAGATCACAGACCTCGCTGGGTTCCCGTTCCTGCAGATTCCTGACATTTTTCCACCGCTGACACTCAGGAATGTCACCGTTCAGGTGTCTCACATCGGTTTTAATCCGGTTTAATCATCTGAACGTTCTGGTATTCTCTGATTCTGAGATGGAAATGAAGCTCTGACGGCTTTTCTCACCAGACAAGATGGTTTTCAGCTCCCTCTGACTCAGTCGGGTCAGGCTGGGGAAAACTGGTTTCTGAAGGAGGAAATCTGATCTGAGATGTTGCAGATTTAAACGTCCCGTCCCGTCCTCATTCCTGAGTGATGCTCAGGTGTTTCTGAGCTTAGATTTTATCGTTGAGTCCAGGATCCGCCGGCCCGTCCTCCATTCTCTCCCGTTCTCTGCTCTGGAAACTGCACCGTCACCACCACAAACACTTCAGTTTCATCCCAAACCACACCGCTTCAGCCAGCGGTGATGAAGATGAAGGTGATCCTCCGTTCTGCGTCCTCAGATTATTCTCTTCTTGTTAAAGGAACCTTTTTTGGGTCAGAATCACATCACGTGAGGCTGTCGCCAGTACGACGCCTCCTGCTGCGTACTGAACCGTTTCTGCTTCTACAACCCCCCAGATCCAAAACATCAATAAACACAGAATTCAGTTTTACAAAACTCAACATGTTTACTCCCAGTAGAACGTAAACAACACGTCTGGAGGAGCGTTTAATAACTAACTGGTTAAACTGGGAACAGGCCAGTAACATGACTGGGTATAAAGGAGTTATTCCACAAAAAAAAAAATCATCTCTTTTCTTTTAAAATACAAAAATGTATCGTTTGGCTACCGTGAAGACGCTGCGTCAGCTGCCGTGTAAACGCTGCGTCAGCTGCCGTGAAAACGCTGCGTTGGCTGCCTGTTGTGAAAACGCTGTGTTACCCTCCGTGGAAACGCTGCGTTACCTTCTGTGGAAACGCTGCGTTGGCTGCCTGTTGTGAAAACGCTGCGTTGCCTTCCGTGAAAACGCTGCGTTACCTTCTGTGGAAACGCTGCGTTACCTTCTGTGGAAACGCTGCGTTACCTTCTGTGGAAACGCTGCGTTACCTTCTGTGGAAACGCTGCGTTACCTTCTGTGGAAACGCTGCGTTACCTTCCGTGGAAACGCTGCGTTGGCTGCCTGTTGTGAAAACGCTGCGTTACCTTCCGTGGAAACGCTGCGTCGGCTGCCTGTTGTGAAAACGCTGCGTTGGCTGCCTGTTGTGAAAACGCTGCGTTGGCTGCCTGTTGTGGAAACGCTGCGTCGGCTGCCGTGTAAACGCTGCGTCTCCTTCCGTGTAAACGCTGCGTTGCCTGGTGTGTAAACGCTGCGTCAGTTGCCGTGTAAACCCTGCGTTGCCTTCCGTGTAAACGCTGCGTTGCCTTCCGTGTAAACGCTGCGTTGCCTTCCGTGTAAACGCTGCGTTGCCTTCCGTGTAAACGCTGCGTTGCCTTCCGTGTAAACCCTGCGTTGCCTTCCGTGTAAACGCTGCGTTGCCTTCCGTGTAAACGCTGCGTTGCCTTCCGTGTAAACGCTGCGTCGGCTGCCGTGTAAACGCTGCGTCGGCTGCCGTGTAAACGCTGCGTCGGCTGCCGTGTAAACGCTGCGTCGGCTGCCGTGTAAACGCTGCGTCGGCTGCCGTGTAAACGCTGCGTCGGCTGCCGTGTAAACGCTGCGTCGGCTGCCGTGAAAACGCTGCGTCGGCTGCCTGTTGTGAAAACGCTGTGTTACCTTCCGTGAAAACGCTGCGTCGGCTGCCGTGGAAACGCTGCGTCGGCTGCCGTGGAAACGCTGCGTCGGCTGCCGTGGAAACGCTGCGTCTCCTTCCGTGTAAACGCTGCGTTGCCTTCCGTGTAAACGCTGCGTTGCCTGGTGTGTAAACGCTGCGTTGGCTGCCTGTTGTGGAAACGCTGCGTCGGCTGCCGTGTAAACGCTGCGTCTCCTTCCGTGTAAACGCTGCGTTGCCTGGTGTGTAAACGCTGCGTCAGTTGCCGTGTAAACGCTGCGTTGCCTTCCGTGTAAACGCTGCGTTGCCTTCCGTGTAAACGCTGCGTCGGCTGCCGTGTAAACGCTGCGTCGGCTGCCGTGTAAACGCTGCGTCGGCTGCCGTGTAAACGCTGCGTCGGCTGCCGTGAAGACGCTGCGTCGGCTGCTGTGTAAACGCTGCGTTACCTTCCGTGGAAACGCTGCGTTGGCTGCCTGTTGTGAAAACGCTGCGTTACCTTCCGTGGAAACGCTGCGTCGGCTGCCTGTTGTGAAAACGCTGCGTTGGCTGCCTGTTGTGGAAACGCTGCGTCGGCTGCCGTGTAAACGCTGCGTCTCCTTCCGTGTAAACGCTGCGTTGCCTGGTGTGTAAACGCTGCGTCAGTTGCCGTGTAAACCCTGCGTTGCCTTCCGTGTAAACGCTGCGTTGCCTTCCGTGTAAACGCTGCGTTGCCTTCCGTGTAAACGCTGCGTTGCCTTCCGTGTAAACGCTGCATTGCCTTCCGTGTAAACGCTGCGTTGCCTTCCGTGTAAACCCTGCGTTGCCTTCCGTGTAAACGCTGCGTTGCCTTCCGTGTAAACGCTGCGTTGCCTTCCGTGTAAACGCTGCGTCGGCTGCCGTGTAAACGCTGCGTCGGCTGCCGTGTAAACGCTGCGTCGGCTGCCGTGTAAACGCTGCGTCGGCTGCCGTGTAAACGCTGCGTCGGCTGCCGTGTAAACGCTGCGTCGGCTGCCGTGTAAACGCTGCGTCGCCTTCTGTGTAAACGCTGCGTCGGCTGCCGTGAAAACGCTGCGTCGGCTGCCTGTTGTGAAAACGCTGTGTTACCTTCCGTGAAAACGCTGCGTTGGCTGCCGTGGAAGCGCTGCGTCGGCTGCCGTGGAAACGCTGCGTCGGCTGCCGTGGAGGCGCTGCGTCTCCTTCCGTGTAACCGCTGCGTTGCCTTCCGTGTAAACGCTGCGTTGCCTGGTGTGTCAACGCTGCGTTGGCTGCCTGTTGTGGAAACGCTGCGTCGGCTGCCGATGCCGCCTTCTGCGTCTCCTTCCGTGTAAACGCTTGCGTTGCCTGGTGTGTAACCGCGTGCGTCAGTTGCCGTGTAAACGCTGCGTTGCCTTCCGCGTAAACGCTGCGGTGCCTTCCGTGTAGCGGCTGCGTGGGCTGCCGTGTA
>JALJCO010007541.1:60000-293776 GCA_023101725.1 Atherinomorus stipes | reverse complement strand
CAACTGATTCACCCACAATACCTGCTCTGTCATTATGGAGAGGCTCTTTGGGTGCACAATATTTGTACACAAAGAGGAAAGTTGTTGAAATATGGTGAGGGATTCACATCAGTTTCAGGAGCTGAGAATGAGGTGCTGGATATTCCCCAGATGTTTGGAAGCAGGGCGCAGTGGAAAAGACCCCGGTCTGGTTCCTGATGAAGGAAACAACATAAACATCTTTGGGGGTAATTTCCATGAAAGGACAGGCAGCAGCTGGAAAACAAGCTGTTATCAAAATGTGACAATAGTGAAATGATTGGCTGAGAGGGAAGCTCAGAAGAGACCTGATTGGCTTAACTTCAGTTAAGCCAATCAGGCTTCAGGAAGAATCGGCCAGATCATCAGATCACTGTGATGGAGCAAAGAAAAAGGAGAATATACAACCTCTGTCAAGTTTTATAAAT
Organism: Atherinomorus stipes; assembly: GCA_023101725.1. Classification (NCBI taxonomy): domain Eukaryota; kingdom Metazoa; phylum Chordata; class Actinopteri; order Atheriniformes; family Atherinidae; genus Atherinomorus; species Atherinomorus stipes. The sequence continues at coordinate 293,330 of JALJCO010007541.1, read as the reverse complement.
CAGAATATGAAAATAATAAAATAATAATGATGATAATAATAATAATAATATATTCTTTACCAAGCCCTAACGAAAATGCGATCTAAAATGAGAAATAGTGTGATATACAACACTGTTTCATTATTTATCTAATAATAACAAAAACCAGAAGCAGTGTCACGAAATAAAGACTTCAAGTTGTTGCTGTTAAAGTTGCTTCTACAATCTGAATCAAGGTGTATTGCTTTTAACATCGTTGCTTCCGCATTTAGGCTCAGTTTATACACTTAATTAAGAGTTGCAGTGCTGTTCATCTGGGGTTCATTTTACTTTATTCTGAGAAAGATTAAAGGTAGAGTACGAAATTTCCCCCTGGAAAATAAAGGTTAGACCTGTACAAGTGAAATCCATCTCAAACCTTTGGGCCCTTTACTAACGTGCAGTGGTGAGTTTGAATGCAACTCCATCTCCTCCTGTCTGTAATTTGCTCTTTAGCTTTGTTTTCTTGTTTCTGGGTGGAGGCTTCTGTTTATATCTCCAGCCATTAGCTACATTTACATGGACAAATGATTCATCTATCTGATTGAAATCTTTCCGATCGGAGCATCCAGCTGTCCTGTTTACATGGACAGGGGAAAAGGTGATCCGATTGGTTGTATTTACTTGATGGACAGATATGTTCGTAATGCTTTTGACCTGCGCAATGGCTCATAGATCGTAAGAAGAGGAGTTTTCTTTTTAAATTGATCATTTTTGACCGTCAAAATGCTGAATAATCATTAACTCTTTGAGTGGGGATTTAAATAAAAACACAGCCATATTACGGGTCCGTACTGGACCCGCGGCTGATTCACATGATGAACAGATCCGCTATGGATCCATGCTTGAGATGCAGCTTTAGGTCTGCCTTTGCTCCGCCTGACATCAGAGTTTCCAGTCAGAACGCGGATCATCAGCGGATCGATTCCGTTGTGCAAGAGGACTCCTACATGACCGTGCAAGGCAGATCCGTGACGAACAGCACAGCTGCCGCAGATCCGCGGCGCTGTCCTTTTGCTATCTGGGGTTTCCCAGCAAAGTCCTGTTGTGTTTTGCTTCCGCCGTCTTCCCTGAATCTGCTACGTCACGCAACCCCCACGTGGTTCAAGCATGCGCAGACAAAATTCCACAGAAATGATCGGAATGACTGTTTACATGGGCATTTTTTCTGCTGATCGGATCGTAAAAAGGTTTAAACCACCCCTCTCGATAGCTGCGTTTACATGGACCCAAATAGACCGATTGCTTTCGGTTTAAAAGCTCTTTCGGAATTAAAATGATCCATGTAAACGCCTCTTTCCGAATGAAAAGCGCAGAACCGAATGAATTTTCTTTCGGTTTCACGGGGGTAGAATATTCCTTTCCCCAAACCGAACAGGGTATCATGTAAACGCTGAATCGGAAAGTTGTGAGTTGCGCTCTTACAGCGCATGCTTCGACGAGAGACGCCAACGTGAAACAAGTGGCGTTTCCTCACTTTGACAGATGGCTGTGAACAACGTCATTCCCTGGACAGCGGGAAAGTTTGTTTTTAACTCAAACTCTGTCCCTACAGCTTTTCCTCTTGGTTGTTTCCAGTAGGAGCGAGCGTATGAGGATCAGCTGCTGCTTCATTAACGTCCTGCAGAAACCACAACGACTGTGACGATCAGCTGTTTGTAGACCTCCGTCTTTAATAAATAACGTGATTTACATCATTCTGCGCATGTCAGGCAGGATTATTCTGAATAAATATTGGCGCATGTACACGCCAGATCCGAATGTATTAGTTCCCATGTAAACAGCTGCCCTAAAATCCTCAATCAGAATGATTTCAATCCGAAAGGGAAAAAAGTCTCCATGTAAACGTAGCCGATGGGATTGGAAATTCTTTCCGATCGAGGCCGATCGGATCAGCTGACATGTTTACATGGCGCATTTTTATTCTGATTGGCGTTTGATCAGATCAAAATTGCACCACGTAAACGCAGCCTATGACAGAGCTGAGGCCATGACGCTGTGTGGGAATAAGCTCATGATTGGAGCAGACGCCAGTCACTCCAACTCTCAAAGGAAAAAGAAAGAAAGAAAGATAAACGGCAGATACACAGAAGAAAAGGTAAGAGCTTTAGGGCGCATTCAGAAAGCATAGTCCGCGAGTCTCGGTGCGCTTGGGGACTTGGTTCGGTTGGGGGTGGTGGTGGTCTTCAGGACCGAAATCGCATTCACGTTGCACCATTGCCAAACAGGCCAAACGAGCCATGAATGAGAATCTCAGGTGGCGCTGCTTTCAGATTCACCGTAGACGAGGACAAGACGCACGAACAAGAAGGTTCTCACAGCTTCTGTTTCCTCCTCAAAGCGACATTATTTCTGTACGAGGAGCTGGATATGATGTCATCAGATCAGATATCGATTAAAGCTTTTACTTCCTCGTAACTCCACGTCTGACCACGAGCCATCTTTAGAAGTACTGCAGTCCCACACGCGTGTTTGTTCTCAGCACGTTTACCCACGTTGTCCAACGTTTGACCCACAATGCAATTTGTAGTCCACTTCCTGTCTTTGGTTCACTTGAATCGGACCGAGACCTGCGTTTGCAGGCGGACCGAGTCTGGTTGTTTGTTCCGGACCAGAGTCCGTTTGTGCATTCACACCTCCCCTAACGAAGCGGACTTTCCGAGCAAACGGACTCTGATTCCAGTCAGAAAAGCTTTGTGAATGCGCACGTTGGAAAACCAGGTTAATATTGGTTTGGCTTTTACCCGCTTCTGAGCTCTGAAGGAGTCGTTGAAGCTGAATAGGCTGAAAAACGAGGCGGCCGTTAGTCTGAGAGGGGAGGGGCTCAGTTTGAATACTGTTGTTTGCAAACAGAAACGGTGGGGGGGGTACTTCGGACTCCACCTTTAAGGATTTAAATATTTTTTCATCTGCTCTGATAAAACCTTGAAGCTGAGGAAGAATTCACTTTCTGTTTCATTGTTGGACAAATGTCTCATGTCCGAAGGTCACCTGCAGCTCATTTACACTGAAAAGAAACCGACATTACAGCTTGTTTAGGAAAATGATGAGAATTTGTAACAATCTGGCATTTTTATCAGATACAAACACCGATGCACACTAGTGAACACTTAGCTTTTTCCTTCAACCTGCTTTTTTCAGCAGCTGGCATTAAAATGCAGCCATGAGCTGATTGCATATGACAAGATATATATTCTGTGTTTTATAATTCTGTGTAAAATCTTTAATAAGAACTAAAGGCAACCACATGAAATGTTCAACTTTACAAGAATTCAACATATTAAGATTTAATCAACTTTATTTTAAGGGTTAAAAACAGTTTAAATTGCTATTAATTAGTATTAAATAAGATCTTAAGCAGATCTTATTTGCTGCCTGCTTGTAGAAAGTACATTTGTGTGTAAGAGTGTGAGACGGTAATCACTTTCTATTTATTGTGAAGCATGATGAAACATCTCAGCCTTGATGTGAAAGCAAGATAAGCACTTTAAAAAATGCTCTTAAGGTATTTAGTTGATGACATCATGGAAACTGCGGGGATCCCGGGCAGACCTGTGCAGGAGCATGCAGTGCTGATCATAATCTGAAAAAAAAGACGACAAGCTTTGATTATTTTTGCATTTTAATTGGTATCTTTATGACTCTAGCTGGGAGTTTATGGTAGCTGATTTAACAGGAGTAGTTTATATTATCCAGTATGGGAGAAGCAGGGGAATGTCCCCTTTAACGGCTCTCAGACCAGGAAATACTTTAAAGCTGTTTATACGGTGTATAAATCACACACTGCACGTCGACTAAAACCACATTCATGCATGAATCAACATGTTGCCACACCGCAGATTCCTGCATGCCACTCACGTATTGTAGTAAAGGCTCAACTGCAGCAGGAGACAGGCGAAGATCAGGACTTAATGAACCGACAAAGATAACTAATACAATCAGAAGTTGATAAATGGTAGCAGCCGCGACTCTTCGTATTGCTCGATTCAGCACAAAGAGCTACTTTTGTCCAGGTTAAGAAGATTACAGGGACTTCCCAGCTCTGTCTGGCCACAGAACAGCCAGGCCCTGCAACAGCTTCACACATCAGACACAAGACTTGTGACCGGCTTCATCTCAGACTGTCGGCTGGTGTCGGGTTTCAGGATGATGCTCCGCAGCGTAATAACATCAGCACAATAACAGCAGTATTACAGCTTCAATACTTTATCACTGTTTACTGTGTTTTTAAATTGTTTTCCCACTTCTGAGCTTTTAAAGGTGGAGTCCGAAGTTTTCCCCCTGAAAATTAACACTAGACTTGCGCAAATGAAATCCATCTCAACACTATTGAAAATGAGTCGACAAGAAAAACTGATATCCAAGAGTCCACAGAGACCGGGAACAGCTGAAAGAGCAGCCGGTGAAGCCCGGCGTGAAGCACGAGGGGTTAAATTCATCAAAATAAACCAGGAAACCAGACAGAACTAAAAACTGACAAGACGAAAAAACTAAGCTGAACCAGACCAAACCCCAGAGGTCATGACCCCTGCTGACTGCAGCTGGAGGTAGTGTTGTAGTCAAGACAACACCACCAAGTCCAAGATGGTCCAGAGACCAAGATGTTGTACAGGACTGGGTAACGTCCTGGTCTCTGTAATGTCAGGGTCTCTGTAATGTCCTGGTCTTAGTAATGTCCTGGTCTCTGTTATGTCCTGGTCTCGGTTATGTCCTGGTCTCGGTAATGTCCTGGTCTTGGTAATGTCCCGGTCTCGTAATGTCCTGGTCTACAGCACTAATTTGAAGGCCTGTCATTGCGAAAATATGGGATTTCTGCAGGCGTGACGTTTCATGTTCCCAGGAACCAGGATCCGTGTTTTCTGGGGTCTGATGACATCATTTATCGTATATTCGGTTCTTTACTGAAAGATTTAAACATGGTGCTTTTCTTTGAGCATTTGACAGAGGGAGACAGTGATAAGACTAATTTGCCCACTCCCTTTTCGTAGGGATAAAAATGCACAAATATGACAACTGCTTTCATGTAACGATACAATATCATTAACACTCTGTAATAGCTGCATCATAACTCTTCTGTTTATTTATTTACTTGTCAACATGATGCAACACTTTTCCTTTTGCTACAGGACGAAAGTGAAAGTAAGTTGTGGTAATGTGGTGGGAAGTTCCCTTCCAGAGGCCAGCCTTTATAGGGATGGCAGTGCTGCTGCCTTGCACATGAGCACTCGGCAGAGCAGCAGCGTGTGCTGTGACAGAGAATCGTCGCTGGAATGATGGATCATTTGAAAATGACGGTGAAAACAATGTGGGCCAGAAGGAAGCGCCGATATGGGAGCGGGAAATGCAGCGAACCTTTGATTAAGAACGACGACATGCAGGATGGTATGTGACTGCTGCCACAGCTCCAACCGCCTGCAGGCTTTAGAAAAAGCTGCTTTGTGTGTGTGTGGGGGGGGGGGGGGGGGGCAGTCAGTCATGCACTGTTTAGTTTAGGTTTATTTTCATTTAAAAGAGGTAACTAGTTGTTTAACACGTGAGGACAACTGCAACATGAAGCTACTAAAAACTCAGCTAGAAAAGGGAATTTTTCAGTAAACAAGTAGAGAATAAGCAGAAAACAACCGTGGTACCTCTAAATGCAGAAATGAAAAGCTTTGCCTCCTCTTCGTTTCACTTATAAGATCTTTATGTTCAGAAAATACACAGTAAGTACAGCAAACGGCAAAGACGACTGAGGCTGTACCAGGTGTCACATTACAGGAAAACTGGACTCTGGCTTTATAAAGTAAGACGTAGGAGATTACTTCTAAATAAAATGACAATTTAGATCAGTTTTTAATGTTTTGGTGCAGATAGTATTGTCATTCTTGACACACTTGTGTTTATTTTAACATGCATTTGTTTTTATTGTCATGCAAAGCACTGAAGGTGTAAATGTTTTACTGCATCATTGGGAGGCTCAGAGTGTCGGATTATGTGTGCAGATCTCCTCAAGGAGACCTGGCTTTGTCTCAGTCAGGTTTGACCGACAACCACACTGCAAAAGCTCAAATCTTACCTGGTAGATTTTTCTCAGTTCTAGTGAAAATATCTCATCACACTCAAAATAAGACAAAATTAGTAAAAGAGAAACATTTCAGTAAGAGATAAGATCTTGTTTTAAGGCAATGCATCTTATCTCAAGAAATCTTATCTAGAAAATTTTGCGTGTCGCATTAGCAGATTTTTTGCTTATTACAAGCAAAGAAATCTTAGCCACTCTTAAAATTTGTTTTTTTTTTAATATATATTTTTTTGCTTGTAACAAGCAAAAAGAATTCTGCCAATAGAACAAGCAAAATTTTCTTGATAAGATTTCTTGAAATAAGATGCATTGCCTTAAAACAAGATCATATATCTCGCTGAAACGTTTCTCTTTTAATAATTTTGTCTTATTTTGAGTGTGATGGGATATTTTGACCAGAAATTAGAAAAATATACTTGGTGATATTTGAGTTTTTACAGTGTAAAGCCACATACCTTCCTCACTACATTTAGGAAAACTTCCTATGTTGCTCTAAATCTGGCTATTCAAGCGTAGTAAGTGTCAGGTGTCACGAGCCTGTTAGCTGACGCAGCATGATTTCAGAGGAAAAGTGTTTACATTCTTCTTAAGCCAGGCAGTTCTTGGCTCCTCTTTCCTGATGACGTCTAGGTTGTAAAGTGGCATGCTGTGATTGGTCGTAACCTGCCACGTGTCACAGAGGCAACTCAGACTGAAAATATGTTTCTATTATTTCTGTCTTCATGCTGTAATTTGTATTCAAACCTGAAATATTGTCCCTCTTCGTTTTAACACAGCAAAAGGAAAATGAGTGAATGTACAAACTGTCGTAATTTCTGTTTGTGATACAGGTAAAGCGCTTGAAAACCCCACAGCTAATAACGCCTTCAACACTGCTGAAGAACATTTCCAGAGACTTTGCCAAACCTGTGATGATGGAGACTCGTGTCCTGTGCGGCCGACGTCAGCGCAGCAGAACAGTGAACCGGACGTTTCTGAGCTCATTTCAAGAGTTGCGTCTGACAGCTTCCCAAAGCCTCCCGCAGAGCTGGACCAGAACCTGAAGCAGCATCTTTCAGATGTGAGGATGGCTTTGCTTGATAGGCTCCAGGAGATCAGTCTTTTGTCGAGTGAAGAGATGAAGGAGTGCCTGATCAAATGTACACATCATCAGACGATTGCTCACCTGCATAACCTGCTCCAGAACACCAGCTTGTCCACGAACCACCTCCTGCTGATGAACTGGGTCTCGCAGATGTACCTGAGGTATGTGTCCTTACCAAAACTTTGATAATATTTAAAGGGACTAGAGGCAGGAATTAAAAAACAAACAAACATGCATGTCCATGTTTTTAATACTAAAGGGTGATGAAGCGCTAAATACCAAACAGAGCGCTTCCACCCACATTTTTCTCCGTTGCCATGAACAGACTGTGTGCTGCATAAAGCTGCAATTCGGTGTCTGAATTTCCCGCGCTGCCCTGCGGACGTGACGTCAAATGACGCTACATCCTCAGCTTTGATACAGGAAGAAGACGGTCGCGGTAAATTCAAACACTGTAAGCGATAGTTATGGATTCTTCTGCCGTCAGCAAACGATCCAGATCAACTGAAAGACACTAAAACGTGGAACTACAAAGAAAAAGCTTAGTAAACAACATTATAGCTTCAGTTTGTGCTCCGTGACGGCTTGGCTCGTGGCTGCAGTTACCTGAAGCGCCAGTTGCGAGTTTCATTTCTTAATCTTGCCTCTAGTCCCTTTAAAATTCACAGTCACTTAAATTATCCAGCACCAGAAAGAAAGGTTTAACCCTTTAAAGCAGGGATCACCAATTCCGGTCCTCGAGGGCCGGTATCCTGCAGGTATTAGGAGCTCCCTCCCTGCCAAGCTCTGCACACGTCACAAGGTGTGCTGCAGCAGGGCAGCTCATAATACCTGCAGGACACCGGCCCTCGAGGACCGGAATTGGTGATCCCTGCTTTAAAGGCATATGCCACCTCTGGGTGAAACTGAGCCTCCCCCCGCAGTCCCCTGAGTTGGACAAGTGGGCAGAAGCGTTTTCTAACCGACCCAGTCATTCTCTAAGTCTGGCAGCATTGACATTAGCCTAGCTTAGCATAGTTGCTGTTATCTGGTGGTTCCAACTAGCACCACTTGGCGAAACTAATTGACTCAAGATCTTTTCAGTTACATTTCGTGACCTGCACATGCACAGGGCTTTGCTTGTGCAGCATGCATGCGTGCTGCCTTTGCTACCATCCGCGGTGCTTCGCCTGTACTCTTGCAGCATATAATTCCCCTACTGAATGCCACCTAGTGCAGGGGTCAGGAACCTTGGCCCTCATCCTGCAGGTCTTCCATTTATAACCTGCCACAAACTCCTTCATTACACTAATGTTTGGTTACCAAACATTAGTCGGACCCCCCTTTGAGCTCGAAGCGTCTTTTTTGTGGTGATTTTCCTTATTTACAGACATTTACTTATGTTGTTGCATAATAGTGACATCATCAAAGTTGCTGCAGTAAAAATGACTATCTCTCTCTCTCTCTCTCTATATATATATATATATATATATATATATATATATATATATATATATATATATATATATATATATATATATATATATATATATATATATATATATATGTATATATGCACTATCATTAAATTTGAAATTGTCATTTTCTCACTGGCATTTTACCCGGCATGTTATTTTTTTTTTTTTTTACCAAGGTTGCCTCCCTGTATTGTGGCCCACATTAACATCTTACTCTAATTGTTGAAAAAATAATTGGAGGAATATACCTATTAACACACTACACACAGCAGCTCATTTACCCCCCCCCCCCCCCCCCCCCCCCCAAACAAAACAAACAAACAAAAAAAAACAAATCTTTTGCTGAACCACCAAGTGTTTTATTGTCTATGATAAGTTTCATATTAGCAAACTGAAGTGGATCCTTGCTTTTTCTGATCTGGATATTTATGGTACTTTCCCAGTGAGGACATGCGCGGTAAACCCGATCAACGGTTGTTGGATGAATGGGAGGAGGAAGCAAAGTTTAAAGTATTTGAAAGCCTGAAGGTAAGAATAAACCCATTGTCCTGTTGGGACTGCTTGCTGCTGAGTAGGTTTTAGGGAATGCACACAAAGGAGAGAATGCATATAAATACTTAGATGAAGAACTGAATTAACTGCAAGTCATTTTGCTTACACTGCAAAAAGTCAAATCTTAACAAGTATATATTTCTCATTTCTAGTCAAAATATCTCATCACACTCAAAATAAGACAAAATTACTTAAAGGTAGAATCTGGAGCCCCCCCCCCCACCATTTCTGTTTGCAAACAACAGTATTCAAACTGAACCCCTCCCTCTCAGGATAATGGTCGCCTCGTTGTTCAAACTATTCAGCTTCAATGACTCCTTCAGAGCTCAGAAGCGGGTAAAAGCCGAACTAACATTAACCTGGTTTTCCAACGTGCATCTAAAGCTCCTACCTTTTCTTTGGTGTGTTTTTCTTTCTTTTGTTTCCTTCAAGAGTTCGAGTAACTGGCGTCCAATCACGAGCTTATTCCCACACAGCGTCATGCTCTCAGCTCTGTCATTGGCTGGAGATATAAACAATAATCTCCACCCAGAAACGTCTGGACCAGAACAGAACAAAGCTAAAGAGGGAATTACAGGCAGAAGGAGAGGAAGTTGCATTCAAACTCACCGCTGCACGTAGAGTCCCAAAGGCGCAGTTTCAGACGGATTTCACTTGCACAAGTCTAACGTTAATTTTCAGAGGGGAAACTTCAAACTCTACCTTTAAAGAGAAACATTTAGGATCGTGTTTTAAGGCAATGCATCTTATTTCAAGAAATCTTGTAAAAACTTTTTTTTTTTGCTTGTTATAAGCAAAAAAACTTCTGCCAATAGGACAAGCAAAATTATCTCTGATAAGGTTTCCTGAAATAAGATGCATTGTCTTAAAACAAGATCTTATATCTTACAGAAATGTTTCTCTTTAAATAATTTTGTCTTATTTTGAGTGTGATGAGATATTTTCACTAGAAATGAGAAAAATATACTTGCTAAGATTTGAGTTTATTCAGTGCAAAGAAAAAAACAAACCAGGGGAAATGTGAAGGTTAGATTAGAAAAAACAAGGCAGCATTTTCAGCGTGCATATGTGAGCAGGATCCATCTCATCCTTTTTCTTATTGTGTGTCTGTAGAACAACATCAGTGAGTCTCTGCACAAAATCCTGCAAACTCACAGGGGACAAAAGTGTCACGATGAGGAAGCTTATGTGGGACTTTATGTGGATGTTATTCAGGTAAGATGTCTTATATTTAATAAAATCTGAATGACTGATGAAATAACTCGGAAGCTGTTGAGTTTTTGTCAGATGATAATAAACTTTTTCTTCTCTTTGAAGTGTGTTGATGGCAAGCTCCAGGAAGCTAGAATCCACTCTGCTCTGGACCATCAAATGAGGGAGATTTGTTTCCAGGAGCTGCTGAAGTTTGTAAAAAGGTCAGTATCACTAAATAGAAGATAAATTGATGCAGTTTTAGATTCTAAAACTGATTATTGAATATTGTTTCTGTGATGAAGGTACGCAGCAGAGCAGGAGGAGCTTCTCAGTGAGGAAGTGCAGACCTGGAAGGAGAGGAGGGAAAAGATGGAAACGGTACTCTTCCCTCAAGACTTTGAAAGCATGCAAAGAACTCAAGTGAGTGTGGTCGTGGTAAAAAGATGCTAAATGAAGCAATGCTGAGTGGAATTTAAGTTCCAGGTGAGGTGCAGTTCTGACAGGTTTACTTTGGGTTTAGGGAGTATGTCCTGAAAGGAGATGACATCCAGCTTCCTGTTCTGAACGAAACTGTGCAGGTTCTGGAAAACCTGCAGACTTTAACTCTGGACCTTCTGAGGGAAATACTAGCTGACATCGCAGAGGTATGTGTTTACATTAACCTTAGTTTTTGATTATTTGATATAAAACAGATCATATGTGTATGTTTTCTTCAGATCGATGATAAAAAATCACTTTCTGTCCTGCAGACAGATGTTAAAAGTTACTTCAAACAAGGCAGCGGGTTCGGCCTCCGGGTGGATTCTGTCAGCACTCATTTCCCAAAACTCAGCTTTGTATTGGAGGAGCAGAAGGTGAGAATATTTCTCCATTAAAGGATAAGTTTAGTTTTTTTCAACCTGGACTTCATTTGTAGGAGTTTATACGTGCATTTACTCACCGGTAAAGTTTGTGCATCACTTTGAGTCCTTCGGAAGATATTACTGAGTTGCCCTTCTGTGTTCCTCCAGTGAAATGGGAGATATGACGCAGTCACTATATAAGACATTATTTGCTGCAAAAGTCCTTGATTTTTGCCAATACTTTAAGTAGAATGAATGAACGAATGAGTACTATTGTCCCGTAAGTCCAGATTTAGCTTTCCATTAGATATCAGGGTTCTACACACTTTTCAGGGTCGTGTGTTCACAATGTTTACCTCCGTAATACAGCTGAGAAGAGCAGCTGCTACGCAGACAACAAAAGCACAATTAGTGAAACTCTGAACTCACAGAACAATAGTACTCATTCATTCCTTTATTCTTATTTAAAGCACTGATGAAATGAGGGAGTTTTACTGCAGATAATGTCTGATAGAGGCTGTCACGTCTCCGTCATGATACTGGACATTCACCGATGGGTGACTCAACATAATGTCTTCCAAAGGACTCAAAGTGATGCAGAAACTTTACCGGTGAGTAAATGCACGTATAAACTCCTAGAAATAAGGTCCAGGTTGAACAAAAAGAAGCTTATCCTTTAATGCCTGTACACATCAGTTTTCTGAGCATTTGTGTCTGAACTGTCTTTGTAAGATCTCAGTTCTGACCTGTCTGTCTCCGTCTTTCTGTCTGTCAGATGGTGATGAATGAAGCTTATAAGATCTTTGCTCACACGTACCTGAAACATCTCATCAAGAAGAATCAGTACAGACTGCGACTCTGGAGCACGAACGTTGGGACTCAAGTCCACGGAGATGCACGTTATCTTCACAGCACGTTCTCTGATCTGGTGAGATGAGATCAGCATGTTGAGTCAGTCACGGAGCAGTTCGGTCTTCATGTTGATGTCTTTATGAACCCCTGACTGTCGTGTATCATCGTGTATCATCGTGTATCAGACTCCTGGTGTCCAGCCTTGGAACCTGATGCTGCTGAAGATCCCAGAGGTGTTGGACAGCAACGACATCGAAGGGCTGAAGCTCACGGTGGCACGATTACAGGTGGACTGTGTTGAAGCCAGGTCAGTTACTGTACGGAGCTGCATTATATTAGTGTGGCTTTTCTGTTCTGGAGGAGGCTTTTTTTTTTACCCCCTCAAAGTCTGTCAACACATCCCAGTCATAGATGTCTGGTCAACGGATCAAATGCATCTCAAAGAGGGGATGCCAACCAACGTTTCCGTTGTCCCATTTATGTATACTTGTATGTGAAAAGTAAACTAATTTTACAGCAGTTCAGTTTTGTGTTGATAGAAACACAAAATATCACACGTTCCCTGACGCTTCGGTGTGTGTGCCAACATACACACCGAACCAGAAACTTTACCTGTGAGACGTGTGACACGCTGTGCAGCTACATGACACTAATATCCTCTTCCCACTGACCATTCACCCGTTTAAACCCACAAACAACTGGCTTTTAGTGGCAGTCGGAGAGGCTCATTGTCTCTCGTCGACCCAAGTCAGACGTTGGGCGGTACGTAATGTCGTGACATCGCGCCAGTTTTGTCTCATATAACGTACCAGAACAACTCTGCTTCAGCCACGAATTCACGTCTCCTGCGCTCCATCTAGAAAACTTCCCGCTGGTTTCCCTCCATTCAGACAAAAGTGCAACCAGAAAGCACGTTGACTACAGCCCGACTCGCTCTCCGTTGTTCACTTCCTGGCTTCTGTTGCACGGATGACATCATCAACACAAACCCAGCGTGCTGGCGTCACCAGACGGAGGCCAGCGGAGATCAGACACGATGGTTTTGCCAATGAGAAAAAAGCCTAAAGCTGATTATAAGCAGGTGGACCTGCCTTCAAACACCAGTGTGGAGCCGCTTCGGTGGGAAATCAGCTTGATGTTAGCCTAGTCCGAGCAGGGCTGGATGGTTTTTGGGGTCAGTACCCATCACTTTACACGTATGGATGCCCTGAACATGTTGCCCTCTACAGAAACCAGGAATCGTAACTTTATAAAGCAATGACGCTCAAGACGACGTCACATGATCTGGGTCACGTGATTTGGAGCAGCTGCTGTACGGCACCTCCTTTAAAACAGCCACAGTGCTGAGTTTGACTATACAAGACAATCCAAACATGTCCAGCTGCAGCTCGGAAGCCGGAGGCGTGTGGCAAAGTGGGCGTGTTGTGTCGTGTTAGTGGGTGGTCATGGTTAGGGTTAGATTCTACCCTGCTCTCATTGGTGGCGTCAGTCCACGCCACGCCCACTTCACAACAATACACGAAGCCCAACCCTATTTACCACTAGCTAGAAGTGCTGTGGGGAAGTTTACTTCTGTGTGAGCTCTACCCGAGTTGCATGGTTGGTTTTCCCAGCTTTGGCCTCCACGGTGAAGCTTTGGCAGGAACAGCACATGGTGCATGGTCTGCCTTCAGCCGATGGCTTCCCACATTCACCACTCCCTGGACCTCACTCCTGCAGAAAGTGCAGTCCGGAGACTGGACGACGGCGCATAGGGACCAGCTCACGCGATCCAAAGGATGAAAGTTGAGGCCTGCTCTCAAATAGAAAATCTACATCTAATCTTGTTAAAGACACAACTACGTCAACTACATGATCTACAACACTAAACCTACAGACTGGGCAGAAGTCTAGATTAATACCAGCACTGGCTTGCAAACAGTGACTTTTCCAGTGCACAAGGACAGTTGAAAGGTAATGTTTGTGCATTAATCATTAAGCCTGCTCATGAACAGGAAAAAACTGCTCCTCATTTATACACAAGTAACCAGATAAAAGCTGCACTGGAAACCAGGATCCTCAGACCGAGGCTGTGGTCCTGAAACTGGAGCCTTCAGTCCTGCAGAAATCCCATCATGGGCTGCAAAAGCAGAGACGAGCAGCATTTGGGCGTGAATTACAATTGTGGCCTTTAAATGGAAAAGTTTTTAAAGACGCTGATGTGGTCCCACATTTGACACAAGGAAGCAGACTTTTGAGACAAAGCATAACATTTGCATACAAGAAGACACTTTTTGAGTTTTGAGGGTGAGCAGTGCGATGTTTGAGCGTAAAAATCGCGCATGTGTGTGTGTTCCTGTGCTTACTACATTGTGAGAACCATTTTGTGCTTATAACACAAATAATTTTGTGCTTGTGAGGACATTTCGGCCAATCCTCAGTACAAAAACAAAAAAAACAAAACTACCCCATTTTGAGGGCCAAGATTTGGTTTTAGAGTTTAGGTTACAATTAGGTTTAGGTTAGGATTTTAGGATTAGGGTAAGGGATAGGGAATGCATTATGTCAATGAATGTCCTCACTAAGAAAGAAGTACAAGGAGGTGTGTGTGTGTTTGGAAATAAAACCAAACCCAGAAACAGCGTTGACTTCTGTTTCTTTGGTTGTTGATGTTCGTTTAAGGTCATGCATGTTGCTAAAGTCTAGTTTTTCTGCAGTGTCTGCAGCGAGGACCTGCAGCTTCTGCCCGCTCTGCTGCGATGGAAGGGGCTCTCTAAGAGGAAAGTCAAAGAGGTGCTGGAGGCCGTACCTGCTCCACCACCGGCTGACAGCACCACGGGGAAAATCCGAAGCAGTCCTGAACCTGCATTCTTGTGTTTGATCTGCTGTGGCTGAACCGTTGCAGGAGACCAGCTGCAGAGAAAAGGACGGAGCTGATCGTTGTTCCTACATTTTCTACCAGACTTCAGTTTTAACTCCGGTCTTCAGACTCGGACTAACAGGTCGTTCTTTGAGCTCTGACCCAACAGACCTCACACTGTCTCTAAAGTCAGATAAATGTTACATGCTCATCTGGTTTTTCCAAAAAGAAAACATAAAATTATTTGATGTTTATAACCCCCCCCCCCCCCACCTGCCCCCATCTTTTACCATGATACTACTAATAACACTACTGTTGTTTTGTTTTGTAGGTTATTGAGGTTGTTTACATGTGTATCCTATGAAATATATTGGCTGAGTTGGCTGATGGGAAACTTTGAAGACAAATAAGATTTACTTTGTATTAACGGTAAAAAGTAAAGATTTTTCAAGTTTAATAATTTAGTTTAATTGAATATTTATTTAAATTATTTATATGATAAATAAAATATTTAACATTCATATTTACATATAACACTTTATATGATGTTCATATATTTGATATTTAGCAGGTTTATTTGCATAACTGATGACAATATTATCCAGTTCTGTCCTGACATGACAAGCACTCCTTGTACTCGGACTATTCTGTTAATACTTGAAAGTTTTTATTTGTTTTATCAGATTTACCCAAACCCAACTAACTTCCATCTGCTGAACGTTTATTTGCACGGACCCAGAATGTATGAGCAGCTGCAGCTGTGATGTTTGCTTGTTGGTTATTTTCTCTGTCCTTAAATCTGGTGGGATTTTGTAATGTTTTTCTAATGTGGTCATTATTTTTAAACGGGTATGTGGAATCTGAAAGCACATTTTTTCTCATTTTTAATAAAAAAGAAAACGAAATCAAAAGAAAGATGTCAGTTTGCTGTTTGTCGTGCTGAGGTCGGACCGCTGGACAATTACACCACAGTAAAATTAGATGAGGAGTGACTACACAGGAGGACATATTCAGAGATTATGTTATGTGTCAGTACTGTAAAAGTTCTCCACTACAAATCAGAAAAAAAAACTGTGATTCTTAGATGATCAATAAGCTGTATGAATGTAATATAATGTAGTCGTCTTTAATTGGATTCCACACAATTCATTTCTTATTGTGCCAGTGATGTGATGAAAAATCAATAAGTTAATTGCTTTATGACTTTAAAATGGAGTCTATGCACAGTCAAAGTTTATTTTCAAGTAGGAAATACTAGAAACTGCAGACAGTATTCTCAGGAGTACATCCCAGCAAGTTCAGGCCTTGGTCCAACCATGCCACGCTCGGAGAAAACGGATAAACAAACAAAACTAAAAACAAGTGATATATCCCAAACACCACTGACTTGTGACAATTAAAAAGAGGGATTGCAGGAGAAAGCTGCCATCCATCCATGAATCCACCCATCGTCACAATGAAGTCAGGACATCAGGTGAAGCGCTTTTCCAAATCTACTGCATCATCTAAGATGCTGTTCTGTTAATGCACACTGGCGTTTTGTCCAGGAAACAGGAAAACCAGTTCCCTGCTGTCATAGTGGGATCAGTAAATCCCAGTACTCATTATCTTATGTAGTTTGTTCAACCTGTGCAGAACTCAATCTGTAACTTAAAAATAAACATTAGATAAAATAACGTGGTGCATAAACCATCATAAAACGGTGAATTGCATTTTCTGCGTGGATGTTTTTTGCTTTTTAAGTTAAAAATACAGTTAATGGTGTGCTGTGGTTGCAAACTGCGGGTTGATTTATAATTTAAGGTAGATGTGATTTGAAATGATGGCCCTGAAAAAAATCCCTGTATTGATGACGGATGTATCGAAGAATGATTTGTTGTGGCCAAATAATCAGGTCAAGATGTCTATATTAACACAGTTGCTACTTTCAAAGAAATCAAAATCAAATCATCCACTTCCTTATCGAACCTCAAAGAAGGAAGGAAATGACATGTTCTTCTATGATAAGGATGTTAGTGATGCTTTCGGATCGGAAGCTGTTGGATAAATGGGAAATGGGAGTAAAGTTCAAACTGCTTGAAATCCTGAAGGTAAGAATACATCCTGACTCTGGCAGCATGTTTTAGGAGATGCAGGTAAAAGAGAGGGCAGCTTAAAATAAGAAATAAAAGGATTAACAGGCAAATTAACTTCATTTTTCCTGAAAAGTGTTTAACTCGTGTAATAAAAATTGATGTGATAGATTTCTCATCCAGAAAAAACTGGTTGAACCCTGGTTCTGTGAACATTACAGATAAGACTCTCAGCGAGGATTATGATGGGCTTCATTTTGTCCTAAAGGTTCCTGAATAACCTCAAGATGTCACTAAAGTCAAAGATTTCTGTAACCTTGTACCAGTCCTCTATGCATGCTGTCTTAAATATGCTGCTCAGCGAGATGCAGTGGCAGCCGTGTTAGAGGGATTCTAGCAGGAGGAAGACATCACGTCATTAATCAGTGAAAGTATAGAAGACACCTGATAGAAAAAACATCATAAAAACCATGACAGGGATAGTTCCTCATTCAGAGCAGTTTTCAAATGAAAAAATCCATCCACACTCTGATGGAAGTCATTTCTGTTCAAGGTTGAACCTAAAAATCTGCTGGATGACAGAATCACAGAGTTGAGACAGGATGACCAGCCTCATGGAAATCTCCAGCAATAGATGATTTCTCATCATTTCTCCTTTTACTTTTTTGTTTGTGCACACAACAAAATGTGAATAAATCCATTCTTTTTGCATAGTAGCCTCTATATTGTTCAGTGTGCTATGAATAAGCCATCTGCTAGCTACCAACAAACACACGAGTCACGTTCAGCCCTGCACCTGCACCCGGATCTATCAAAGGTTTGTGTGTATAAAAATATCTCACTGCACAATGTGACGGCCAGCGGGCCTCAGGGTTGTTATGTTGTCCTGTTCCTGCTTTGCTTCAGATCCTCATGGATGGTCTGTCGTTTGAGGACTCGCGTCACCTGCTTTGGAGCCTTTAAAGGCACGGGGAATCCAAGATGGCCCCTCTCCCTCCTGGAGGGCAGGTGCCAGCAATAGGTCCTGTCTTGGGGAGAAGGGTCTATCCGCGGCTGGCAAGACAGGGGCGTGTCATAGAGTGACGTTACTCGACGACACGCCCACCAGGCCAATGAGAGCACGGTAAAATCTAGCCCTACCCCTGACCCTTCCCCTAAACCTAACCAGACCCACCCACTATGCGACACGCCCACTATACGACACGCCCACTGGGTTGCAAGCCGCAGATAGATACACTTGGTCTTGGGCCCAATCTCAAACCGCCCCCTACACACCATTCCTTAACTTTCGCGTGTCACTCCCCAGGAAGTCCCACTCGCAGCTGTAGAGGCGCTTTGATTGGAGGTGGAGGGTGTTAATGAGAACGAGACGCCCTCTTCCCTCCACAGGAAAAGGAAAGCAGTCATTGCCATGGCAACACAAACACGCCTGTGTCAAATAAATCTGTGTGGAAATACTAACTCACACTTGTGTGTGAAGAACAATATTCTATTCTACAGAAATGATAATGATAATGATCCTAAACAATTAAAGAAATGAGAAAATTATTATCATTACTACTAATAGGCCTAACAATTACTATTACTATTTATCATTATTACTACTACTAATTATGATTTATTATTATTATAATCATTATCATCATCATCATTACTATTATTATTATTATATTTGTGCCAATTAGAGGATTATAATCCTCATTTCCTGCTAAAATGTTCCATGAGCGCCAGTGGTTTGAGGAAAACCTGCACTGCAGCTGTCATCACTTTTTTTTTTTTTTTTTTTTTTTTCTTATACTTGTAAGATCCCCAAGGGGAAATTAGGGGTCTGCATTTCACCATCTCTGTACTGTGAGTATCAGAGAGCAGTGGGCTGCTACTTAAAGCGCCCGGGGAGCAGTTGGTGGGGGGTTAAGGACCTTGCTCAGGGGTCCACAGTGGTTCACCCAGGAGTCGTGTCGGGGGATCGAACCCGGGTCCTCCGCGCCCAAGCCCACGACGCTACCACTGGGCTATCCACTTCCCCCATAAAATAACTTTATTTGTGATTTTCTATCAGTATTGACACGCGTGCAGAACACGTGTGGAACTCGTGCAGAACTCGGTTGTTTCATCCTCCATTTAGTCATTGCACCTGTTGTTCTAGTGAGTCTGCACTGAGTAGACTCACTGATTAAGAGCTGAACAGTCCACTCGCCCCCCACCCTACACGGTTCGGGACGGCCCTTAATACGGTGGAGCCTCCGCGGGAACGTGCAAATGGAGGGGTAGTGTAGGGGCCGGTTTGGGATTGGGCCTTGGTCTTGGTTTGGCAATGCTGAGTTCAGACTAGTCTTCACTTTCTTTTACACATAATTTTAGTTTAGCGCACACAATCCTACAGCACCCACCACCTTCATTACATCACTGATAGCTTACTGGACACTCAGGTTGTTCTTTTGTTGAGTGCTGTTACATTAAAGGTTAAATCTGGACACGGACAGAACAGCGACATCACGTGTGTCACATCACTCTTAGTAAATCACACAAACTGTGGTTCAGTCCCACTCGCAAAATTCTAGATTGCACAGGAAAATTACTGCACGCACATCTGGATCTTAGTCGATCCGGCCCTTAGTGTGAAAATGTGAAAATTAACATGTTTAACGTTTCAGTACAACTGTGACAGGGAACAGTGTTGTTCACCCAGGGGCCACTGTAGGGGCCCTTAAAAATCCTGCAATGAGAAGTTTTATTGTGTCCCATTTTTAAATTTGTAATTAATTGATCTCAAGGCTTTATAAGATCTTGCCCCCCTTATATTTCAGACTTATATATCCGGTATGTCCCCCCTAGAACCTTAAGATCCTCATCTGCCAATTTGCTTGTTGAACCGAAGCCCGTTATACAACAAAAGGCTTTGTTGTAAAATGGGAGAGCCTTCTCTGTGTTTGCCCCCCCTCTCTGGAACGCTTTACCACCATCAATCAGGTCTGCTGAGTTCCTTGCTGCTTTTAAAACATTGCTGAAAACATTTCTATTTCATAAAGCCTTTGGTACTTAGCTCCTAATAGTCTTTTACTTTGATTTATAATTTTTATATTGTTTTTACTGTTTTTGGATTTTTATGCTGTTTATTTTGGGTGATTTTTTATAATGTTTTATTGTTGTAAAGGACCTTGATCTGTCGTTGTCAGTGTAAGAGTGCTTTAGAAACAAAGTAAACTTGAACTTGAACTTGATCATAAAAGTCAATCTGGCTGAATAAATGGGATGGCGGGCCGAAAACAGCATCGGCAGTAATGATGGACGTTCTGTCAGGGTCGTACTACTAAACTGTGCAGAATGGTTTATTCCACAACAGCAGTTTGACCGAGTTACACACAGCCAGACAACCAGAGGAGAAAGCCATGGCTTTTCCTCAGAAAGTGAAGTCTGGATACTAGAAAAAGAAAGAAAGAAAAAAAGGGAGAAAGAATGAAGTGAGAGGAAGCAGCTTCATATTCGTTTCTCGGAGAATGAGGTGAGCAGCACCAGAACTAGCAGTCTGAGCTGATACCAGCAGCAGCTGTCTGAAGGCAGCGGGAAGGATTCGCTTAGGGACAACACAGAAATTCACTAATCACAGATAATCCTTCAATCTTTATGGACCTCATGACAAAAAGCCAGTTTGGATCAATATTTCTGTCTGCTCCCACTGATCAACGATGACATATTTGGTATCGGTGGATTCCTTAATTTCTCAGTGGGGTGCTGTCTCTGTGCCCCGACTGATGTGCACTACTTGGTCACCCGGATATCCCTTTGGCTGACTGGTTAGTGCACATGCCTTTCACCTGGGAAACTGTGGATGGAAAGTTTACTGTAGGTACCACTGCCACCATGATATGTGGAAATCTGAACTTAAATGTTAATAATCTACCATCATTTCAAAATGGATCAAATTAAACGGAGGACACGAAGTTTCTGATGTCAAGGCCATTGTGAAGGACGAATAAGGCAGAATCTTGTTTTAATAACTCCTACTGTCAGTACATTTGTAACATTAAGCAAAGAATATAGAGCCTGAGGAGTCACAACGTTCCCCCCCCCCCAAACCGCCGTTCCGCCATGTTTGTTGTTCACTTGCTGAGAGCTACGTCGGTCGTGAGTGGAGATGCTGGGTTATAATGTTGACTGTGCCAGGTCTTCACACAATCAAGATGATTAAAAAAAAAAGACAAAAAGGGGATGTTACGTTTTTTCAAGATCCCCGTTGTGAGAAAAAAAAAAAAAATCAAGGATTGTAAATTACTGAAGTGACAGAAGGAGCCGAATGGCTGATGACTATCTGAAGGAAAGAGATTACCTTCAGCAACATGCAGTGTGTTCTCCAGCTAGTGATCAGTTTGTGATTGATAATTGTGGGATCCTTCAAAAACTCCCCAGTGATGCCGTCCTTGAATGAGGAATTAATCATCATGACGTGGCCACTATGAACATCCTTCCTTCACAAACGGCCGTGCGCAGCTGGGAGCAGTCATGTGGAACGTGTCATCGCTGTTTGCAGGAACAAGTAAACAATATTCCAGTCGTACCAGTGTGTCTGTGAAGATGCTGCTTTGCTGTGAGAATGAACCGCACACTACGACCCTGGATAAGATCGTCCTTGTTTGCTGTGCATTTGTTTGCTAAAGTGTTATTGCCAAAACGAGCACTGAAGCTAACATGAGTTGATGAAAACTCAGGTTACTTTTTTTAAATCTGTCATTTACTGGTGGTGTTCCACATCACTGACATCTGTCTGAGTCTGACAGCTTATTTTGGTCTTTCACAAATTGCACACACCCCTCATCACTGCTTTCTATCTATAAATAAATGCTTGAAACCACGTTAAAAATCAACCTCTTACATGTGTTTATTGACGGCTCAACTGACGCAATTGATGCATGTCCCCATGGGGGACGGAGGTAAGCAGTCCAGACTACTGTCCCTCTCTGATCCATCCAGTCCAGATGGGTCCAGTCAGGATATGTCCCCTAACTTCTCCAAATAACTCTTCTTTGTGCGAGACATTAAATGATCTCTGTACGGCCCTTCTCCTTTGCTCTTTTTTTTCTCCAATGTTAGAACTCCCGACAGCTCTCGTTTTGACAGTCAAACCTGTACAACCGTCATGGCGGCACGACTCCGCTCTGCTCAGAATTGTCTCGTAACTCCTCAAGCTCTACATGACCTTGAAAAAGAGCTGTCTTATAATCAGTGCTGATTTACTTCAGTGCATTACTGAGGAAAAACAGAAGCGACATGAATCAGAAAGGTCCGTCTGCATGTTGTCGGTTATCTTATATCTATTTTGCTCGTATGTCCTCCTTGGAGCAGAGAGAGAGAGATAGAAGATGTAAGGTGAAGAAATGGGAAGTAAAGGCTGCTTTGAAGGCAGGAGAGGAAAAATATGAACTATTGCTCAAGGCAGCGTAGAGGCCTGCCAAGATGGTTGATGGGTAGGGTCCAGAATTTTAGCCTGTTAAAATGATAAACTGACACTTATTCAGGTAATTAGGGTGGAGAGCTGGATTACAAGAACTGGCCTCTCTGGCTATTTCGTCTGGATAGAGTATCTGGATCACAACAGGAAAGCACTGTGGAGTTTCCTCTGGTGGTTCCCAGTACAGGAACTTCCAGAAATGCCCAAATAATTTATCATTTCTCACTTCTTTTCCTCCCTCAGGAAGAGAGAGGTGTAGTCGTTTCCCTCCTCTTGCTTAACACATCCTTTTTTTAACACCTACAGTCTGCCAGGAAAAAGCCACGTGCTAGCTGCTGGTTCTTGCAACACCCAAACAGACTCATTTCCTTCCCCAGCCTTCATAAACGGCCATTAGCTGCGCTTTATCTGGCAGAATAAATAAACGGGAATCTCCTCAGGTCAGGGAGAACAGTCTCAATTCCCACACATGTTGCTCAATGATTTCCCACAATTGTTCAAGAATGTGGTTGCTTGTGGTATCAGTAAGATATTCACAGTGAAATACAATGGGATCAGCGGTTTTAATCATCCCCGAGAGAGACTCTTCTCAAGGATTGTGGCCTGGATTCTTGTAGGGAATATATCTTCAAAGAGATTCTTTAACTGTGAGGAAATTGTTCGGGCCATGCTAGCTGTATGCGGCAATGTTTGAACCGATGCTTGCTTCTCAGTTTCAGCCCAAGCTAAAATTCCTGAGATGTACTGATGACACCCCGGGGAAGAATAGATGTCTTCACTGACTTTTCATGTGGTGTCCTCATCTAAATCAAATCTAACCATTTGTTCATTTATCTATTTTTATAACCGAGTTTCAGAACTAACATCTATCTCATCATCCTCAGCTGTGCTTTGTGTTTACATTAATTAGCAAGTGCATGCAAGGCGAATGTGACAGTGTGGGGTCCTATCGCTATGTCTCTGATTGATCACGTGCCCTGCCCACAGGGGTATCCCTTTGTCAGCTTTGTCAGCTTATTCTGCTTGCACAACCCAAGTAATGCACACATACAAAGAAATCCTAACATTTATGTCCATAAATGAAGTTATGAGTAAAACTGTGACAAGACACAGGGAATAAGTATTGAACACATGAAGAAATGGAGACAAAAAGATCTGAAAGCCCAGAAAGCAGCTGGAGTCTGTCAGTATTTAGAAAGTAATCCTGTCCCCTATCAGAGCAAAGTAATATCAGCTGCTTTAGTCCTGATTGATGTCTTTAAAAAGGTTTCTCATCACCAAGGTGTCAGACAAGAAGCATTGCATGATGGGTAAAAGCAAAACACTGTCTAAAAACCAACGCAACCTTATTATTGCAAACACACTGAAGGCATTGGTTCCAGGTGCATTTGTAAACTTGTGAAAGTTCCAGTGAGCACCATTGGGACCATCATCCGGAAGTGGAAAGAACACGGCATGGTCATAAAGCGGCCACGGCCAGGTGCTCCTCACAAGATGTCAGACAGAGGAGTCAGAACAATCATCAGAAAGCTTCTCCAACAGCCCAGGACCACTCGTGGAGAGCTTCAGAAAGACCTGGAACCAGCAGCTACAGTTGTTTCAGAGAAAACAAGAAGGAATGCACTCAACCGCCATGGCCTTCATGCACGCACACCACGCAAGACTCCATTTCTGAAGAAGAAGCAGGTTGATGCTGGTTTGAAGTTTGCAACACAACATCTGAACAAACCCATGATATTCTGGAGAACATAGTCTGGTCAGATGAGACCAGAACTGAACTCTGCAGATGTCATAAGACACAACATGTTTGGAGGAGAAATGGCACCAAAACCACCATAGCAACAGTGAAGTTTGGAGGTGGGGGCATCATGGTGGGGGCCGTTTTTCAGCATGTGGTACTGGCAGACTTCATATGATTGAAGGAAGAATGAATGGAGAAAAGTAGAGACATTCTGGACCAGAAACTGCTGCATCTGCAGCTTCTGAAGATGAAAAGAGGCTGGATCTTTCAGCAAGACGACCGTCCCACCACACAGCCAAGAAACACTCACCTGGTGTATTCAATACTTATTCCCCATGACATTTCAGTATGTTACACATAATTTATGGACATAAAGATTAGGATTTCTTTGTATGTGTGCATTACTTGGGTTGTTGCCGACATCTGGTGAAAATTTCATATCAGTAGCTCTACTGGAAATATATTTTCTGAAAAAAATGTTGAGGTATTAAATACTGTTTTCCCCCCAGCTGTAGGTGTCATTGTGTACTTTAATCCTGCAAGAGAGATTAAAGTCACGAGAGCTCAGGTGCACAGTGTGGAACTAGACTTCCTCTGAGCAGTCACCACATACACAACTCTATAGTGCTGTTGCTATGCAGAAACGCAGCTACACTTTCACAGTTCAAACACAGGTTATACAAAAAGTGAAGGTGTAGGCAGCGAACGAGACAGAAAAGACAGAGGCAAGAGACCAAACAGGACGCTTGTGGTCAGAACGCTTTTGCACAAATGGATTATTCCTATCTGCATCTTACGTTAGAAAGGTTAAAAGTTGAGCTCAACAACCCCCAACTTACATGTGATACAGTTGTCCTTGTACACAGGAAATCAGTAACTTGTGTAAAAGAAAACTTCTCATGCAGACACACGCATTCATATGACTATTGTCTGAAAGTAAAATTACAGTAATTCAAGAGTACCAGTGATATGAGAGAGATTGTTTCTCCTACACAAGCTAGTCCAGGGCTACTCAATACGAGCCTACAATCCTGCAGGTTTTCAATGCCTCCATGATCCAACACACCTGATGCAAGTTAATGAGTCACTGTGCAGAGCGTGATTGGATATTGGATCTACTTGAAGGCCAACTTTCATTTTAAACATATGAAGAATTCATTTGCAAAAACAGACAAATACCATTTAGAAAAAACGGAGACTGCTTTTGCAAATAAACTTTTCATTTACTTTTTGAATATTTTCACCAAATCAAGCTCACACAAACTAGAGGGTTTTAATGATGTAAAACAGAGATAGGAGGTTTGTACCCGACAGCAACGAAAAGCAGTTAACTCCATTTTTCCCACATTTTGTTTTTGTCTGTTTTCGCAAATGAACTCCTCATTGAAGAGTTATTTGCAACATCGCTGCATTTCAGCATCTGACCAGACTGCTGCGCTGTTCGCCGAAATCGGACATGAAGTCTGCCAGAGAACACTCATTTAACATTGAAGTCAGTGGCTTCATTGTGGGTTTTAAGTTCCTTTTCCAGTTTTACAGACAAACAGTAACGACTCAGCCTTCTGTTGTGTTGCCAGTTAAAGGGACTAGAGGCAAGAATTTAAAAAACAAACAAACATGCATGTCCATTTTTTCTAATACTAATGGGTGATGAAGCGCTAAATACCAAAAAGAACGCTTCCACCCACGACTCTCCTGTCTGCAGCTTCTGTTTACTGGAGCTGGTGAGACTTATAACACATGGAACTGCAGTCCTGTCCTCTGGAATATTCTTTTTCAACCATCATTGCTTCATCAGATCGGTCATACAGCTGCTGTACGGACAGACAGCTGCTGCTCGGTTACAACAGGACTTCTCCGGTCATCAGATCTCCACCAGCTGCTTCCAAAGATGCATCCTTCCCCCCATCCTCATCTTTAGAAAAAGGAAACTATTTAAACCTCCACTGGAACCATGTAAGTTTTTATCTTGTCATTTTTAAAGGCTAATTATTTGCATTTAACTCAGGGAAGGAGTGCCTCTCCACTGTCACGCCTGACTTTATATGAAACTGGTGCAGCTCCTCACAGTTCTTGGTCCGCTCGATGTGTCGGCATTGCAGGCTTTTAGCTGAAGCAGTGGACCTGAGACTGGGAGACAGACTGTAGGAAGCTGACTACAGTTCTGCTCCGGTTCTAGCTTTTGAAATGTGATGTTCCCAAATTCCTCAGCATTATCACATTTCTGAACTGGCTGATGATCCACCACTCAAACCAGTTCCAGTCCAGCTGTTCTGGAGCATCTTTGATGTTTTCCATGGCGTTGATTAAACATGTAAATCAATGGGCCGACCACAACTCCGTATCTCGCTGGCGTCACGCCACGGTGACGAGGTTTACTAGTGAAGAGCTAGTAGCTCTTAGCTGCGCCTCTCAAACACCAGATGTTTACGTAAACAAGAGTCAAGATAAGACTGTCTTTTACTGGCTGGAGGGAATCACAGTGCAGGTATGATACAGTTTCCACTCGTTGGCCAAGTTTTTCTGAAGCAATCTCTTGAGAAACGGCAGAAAAAGTAAATAAATTGAACACGCCATCACAGAAAAACCATATGAGCTCCACATGTTCATGCATGTGTAGAGCTCATGCACAGTGTATCTCTGTAGATACCTTTCACTGCTGAATGCGGCAGGGAATTGTTGAAAGCCTCGTGATTCAACTCAATTTCGATTCTTTGGGTTGTGATTTAATGCAATATTGATTTAAATGCTTTGATTTCGATTTAGGAAGAAGTAGAAACTCTGTTGTAAATTGTTTCATATCTATTTTCATGCCCATGTGAACGTATGTTGTATGACAACTCATATTTTTGGGCAATAAAACATCTGAAAATGCAAAAATAGTTGCCATTTGGTTGTTTGATCTAATGTGGCCTTTGTCTATACAGCGTCAGTAACACACACACTCCCTCCTCATGTCAGGAAGTCAATCCATTCAGAGAATTTACTGAATCGGTATTGGGTTGCACACGGAAGTATTGCAGGGCATCGATTAATCAATATTTTTACCCACCCCTGCTGTATCTGTAGTTTCTGAGACTTTTGCATCACTTGATGGTAAAAACCTTTTTCAAAACCCTGTTGAACACAATCTGATATTTGTCTTCTGGTCCCTGGTGGGTATCTTTTTTGCATTATAACAATTTTGCAATATCATAAAGTGATAAGTGATAAATGGTAAAAATATGCAGAATATGCACATGAAAAAAAACACTGTATAGAGTCAAATGACGACTTCAGAGTAAAAATGAGAATTTTCTGCTTTTTTTTCTTCGGTTAAACATGCAGCAGATAAGTAGATGAAAATATTAAATACAATTTCAGCTTTTTTGGTTTCAACAAATTTATTTATAAATGCAACATAAATTTAATATTTTACAAAAGAAAACATGGAATAAATGATTTATTTCTTCTTCTATTTCACACTGTACATGTGGCAAGACAGGACTATAAAATAGCAGAATATAACACATTTAAAATAAATATATTCCCATTCAGACAATTCTGCAATTCATTCAGTAGCTCTCAAATATCATCGATCATTAAGAAGGCACGTATCTCCTACCGTAGCATTTGAGACCTGTTTCGTCTTTTTTAATGCCCACAATTACAGTTTATGTCCAGCATTGCATCTTTGAACAGATGCACTGAAGCACCAGTGTAAGCACCACATACATTCACAGCTACGCTGGAAACATGATTCTGTACATCCCAGCTCTCAGTGTTTAAAGGGTTAAACCTGAGAAAAGTCTGCTGCTCATCTGACCTCGACTCTGGAGAAAAATGGCCGACTGTCCGTGGAAGCGCTGGTTTCTTTTAGCGTGTCTGAAAGAGTCTCTTTGACGGTTTTCCTGTCGCCTTTGGAAACGTTCGTCTTCAGTTTGAGCAGAGCTGAAACGTGCTTTTCTCTGCAGATAAAGGAAAGAAAAAGCGTGAAGTTCTCTTTTTACCATCACCAACTCAGAAACACACATGAACATGACAGTTACAGCTGCTGCATTTGACTGGAGACTGGGTCACTACTTTAGAAAGAAGTCTGAACTCTGAATATGTCAGTCCTTAATTTACACGTGAAGAATTAAATAAATTTGATTTAAAACTTTATTTCTAAACTTTTTAAGTCAAATGTAGGAGGTTTTATTTTCAGACTGAGCGACACTGACTGCTTCATAATGTTCCCAGTCCTGCTTTCCTAAGTCTGCTCTGGTTTCATATATTTAATCTTTTTCTATATACCTATATATCGAAAAAGATATATAGGTATATAGAACCTATATACCTATATATATATATATATATATATATATAGGTATATAGATATCTATCTCTATATATCTATCTATCTATCTATCTATCTATCTATCTATCTATCTATCTATCTATCTATCTATCTATCTATCTATCTATCTATCTATCTATCTATCTATCTACATATATCTTCTGAACATATGTCAAGAATAACCAAAGTATCTGAGTAAAACTCAGAATATCTTTTGCCATGTGTCAGCGAGCAGCACAAATGTTTTTGTTTCGGTCCCCTCCATCTGACATTAATGAACTGACCCTCTTCCAGATTAAACCGAGTTGTTTATCTTTATCTGGAAAGCATCAGAGATGTTGAGCTTAGCTGGCTTCCTGCTTCTCAGCAGCTCTCCATGCTGATGTAAACCAGACTTATCATGACATGACTCTTCCCTTTTTAGGTCATTTAAACAAATGACAGAAGATCTAAACAAAGCAGGTGACATGCTTTCCATATGTTTTTGTTTGGAGTATGTCATGGAGAAGGGATTCCACCATTCGGAGCGGGAAGGTCACCTGAGGTCAGGATAAGCAGATCCCAGAGAAACTATCTGCATCTGTATGGCGGGGATATCTTGGAGTTTTAGCACTTCTGCAATCTTGATGAGGATTTCCTTCAGCCAGTCCTCCTTTGATCCCTGTTGAGGCAGAGCAGTTGTATCAGAACCAGTCGTGGAAAATGTTTGTCCACCACACTCCCTTCCCTTTGCTAATTTTCAACTGGTTTATTTCCACTTAACGCTCATCACTCCCTAAGAAAAAGTTACGCTCAGCTTCTTAAGGGCACACACTGGCCAATGTCAGTTACTGGCCTGTAAATATTATCTAAACATGAAATGTTGCCATTTTCTTTCATGGCTGTCATCACTGACTTCTGGCCTAACCATCAATAACCAAAAAAATCAATGAGTTTTAAAATTTTAACCCTTTAAATTCCACTTTGCATACACAATGCTCCAACTTCCTAAAACTTAAAATGGGATTTAGAAAAAATATGGCTGGTGCACTTTTTTTTATTTTTTTTTTTTATGCAGGATTATCAGAGCCCTGGAGTATTAAAAAAAGGTATAAAATTTTTTTTTTGTTGCATCTTTACTTTTTGTGTTGCAGTGTTTTTTTTAAAGTTGTGTTCAGCTTCTTAGGGACACGGACTGGCCAATGGCCTGTAAATATTTTCTAAAAATTAAAACTTGCATTTTTTTCATGGCTGTCATCACTGACTTCTGGCCTAACCATCAATACCAAAAAATCAGTGAGTTTGAAAATTTTAACCCTTTAAGTTCCTTTAAGTTTGTACACACAATTTTCCCACTGCCTAAAACTGAAAAGTGGGTTGAAATAAATAAAAAAATAGCTTGTAGGTGGCAGGCCGTTATTAGGTGTGCAGCATATTAGATTATAGCAACCGCAGTTAAAAAGCTCAATGAGAAGTTGTTTCAAGATAAAATGCAAATAAAAATGTGGGAAAATTGCAATATGAACTGGAATGGCAGCATTACAGAGAGGGAACTAAATTCCCTGCAAAAGGCTGACCTAAATAATCAGCATGTGATCTGACTGATCAAAATGCTTGAAAAAAAAAAACAAACACCAAGTATACAAATTTGAGACCCTTTCACACTCAAATAACCTCACATGAAAGAAGAAAACAGATGTTTTACTTCATTGGATGTTCAGCATTTTCCAGTTTTTGAAGGACATTGATTTGCTGAAGTAACATTGAAGTCTCTGGGTTTTTTAATCACTAAGATAAAAAGCAGGGCCCCTTTTGAGTAAATGGTCTTATATCATGAAAAACAGTTTAAACTGCATCATTGAAGTGTAGAGCAAGTGTGTGAGGTGAAAAAATGTGATCCTAAAAATTTATTCTGAAATGGCATTTGATTCTAGAAAGGTCCTTTTCAATGCAAGTCAATGTGGCACGGATTGGCTCTAAGGAGGAAATGAGGTATATTTTTATTAGAGACCTTAGAAAAAGAGTTAGACAACCCATTTTCTAGAATATCATGAGTCAAGCTAAAATACACACCTGGACCAAGTTTTATGCTGTTTGCATTTGTAGAAAAAAGTAACAGCATAAAAGGTCACTCACTACCCCTTCAGAAAGCTTACGGAGCTGTAAGGGTTAAACAACAATCCTGGATAGTTTCCTTTGGTGTCTTGGGCTGAATTCTCACCATTTTGGTCAACAGCTTGTGCAAACTCTCTGCGTTGTCCGTCACAATGGTGCAAGCTGCCTGCTGCTGCTCCTTGTCCTTCAGTTTTACTTCTCCCCTCAGGAGCCTCTTCACGTACTCTTGTGTCACTTCCTGGTGAAACTGGCCAATCAGCT
Source organism: Atherinomorus stipes (assembly GCA_023101725.1). Taxonomy (NCBI): domain Eukaryota; kingdom Metazoa; phylum Chordata; class Actinopteri; order Atheriniformes; family Atherinidae; genus Atherinomorus; species Atherinomorus stipes. The sequence continues at coordinate 262,496 of JALJCO010007541.1, read as the reverse complement.
CCTGGAGACGTTTCAACCATTTCGTCAGGAACCAGAATTTGATCCGTTTACTGCCACAGTAACACACACTTTCATGTATTTTACCTGGTGAATGGGCTGAGGTAAGCCTTGAAGTTCCTGGAGCTCCTTTTCAATACTTTTCAGCAGCTTTTCGAACACGTTTTTCTTCAGCCAGTCGTTGGTTCCCAGCTTCTGGTACTGAGGCTGTGAAAACATAAAGCCCTTCTTGTAACCGCAGCTTTTACTAAAAACATTGTTATCCATGAGAGCAATAAGTAAGGATGGACCGATACATTGGCCGGCTGATATTTGTGTTTTATGCTGGTATTGGCATCGGCCAATACGCTGGGTGTGTGGCTGATACTGCCAACTCGGAAAAATTTACAGACTTTAAACAGTATATACAGTATATATATGTATATATATATATACATATATATACATATATATACACATACACACACATACATAACATTTATTACTTAATGTTTGTTCTTGTTGTATGTATTTGAAGTGCTTTGTTCTTGTTATCAAAAAAGTTGTCAAATTATTTTCATCGTATATTTAATTATATTAGTTTGGGGGTCAAATGCAGTATCAGCCCCAAATATTGTCAGGTTATATCGACCATCGGCTGAGGCTGATGAGAAAATATCAGTATCGGCCCTAAAAAAATCTGTATCGGTCGATCCCTAGCAATAAGATCTATGTTTGAAACACACTTACCTTGAGAAGTTTATGCACAGGGATCAGTAAGTACTCGTGGGCAGATCGTTTCATGCCAGTCAGAACCATCAGACAGGTTTCCTGCACCTCCGTTGGGAACAAATGCACCTTTCTCTGGAGGACATCCCTGCAGAGAGACCGTGGAAGAAGCATGAGCTGAAAGCACGGTGCCGTGACGTTAAACTGTTTGTCGGCTTCTCGTGGGTCAGAAACGTACCTGAACTGTTCAATGTTGCCCAGGTTTGCTTTGACGTACGCTTTGCTGTTCAGTCTGTTCTGCTTGATGATCTCTTCTTGAAAAACTTTGAACCTGTGGAGGTTTCATTTCATGGAGAATAGTTTGACTTCCAGGCTACGTATTAATGGAAAACTCTTCAGAGGAATGGTTTTTACCTCTGAACCAGATCTGTGAGAGGAAATGTTATCTTTTGGGCTTTGTTCAGGCTTCCAAGCACTATTTTCCCTGCTGTCACCATGCCATTGACAAACTGAGAAAGACAGAGAGCACAAGTCAGCGAAGGCAGGTCAACATCAACCGCCATGTTTTTATCCAGCCTGACCAGTGAGACGCAGTAGTGTCCAGTTTGCTTTTACTAAACCAGAGTTCCTGCACTATGAAAAATCCCCTCCTTGTTCGTTAATGATTTTTCTCAGGGATTTGGATCTATGTGTCTTTTTCAGTCTGGCTCCTGTTAATGGGAAACAGGGGGGAAATGCTTAACCGAGCTCTGGGTTTACCAGCAAACTGGAACCAGAACAGCACTTCTGCTGACACCTTTTCTTTCTGTGTTAGACTAATTCAGGGATGTTGTGGTTTATAATCATTTCACATCCAGTTCTTGTGTCGTTGGTGTACCTGAATGATGTCATAGGCCAGAGGATTGGAGTCGCAGCCGTCATCTCCGTCCGGCTCGTGTCCTTCATTCCACTTTTTCCTTTCCTCCTCCAGGACTCGGTTCATATAAGTCGCCAGCTCGTCCTGCACCAACAGCAGCATGAAAGTCTTATTCAGGATGTTCAGTCTTTGTTTTTTTCAGTTAATGAGGCTGGAATCATAAATCCACCCCAACTCTTGTAAGAAATATTAAAAACAAAAATAAAACAAGTAAACAAGCGTGATGGGGCTCTGAAGCTAAAATATTGCTGAGCAACACTTTGATTCAATCACTGCAATCAGGTGTTTCTAACAGGTGTGCAATCACGTCTGCACCTGTTCACAGGTATGTTTGTCCATGTTCATGGGAAAGATGCCCTAATGTGTCTGGGACAGTTTTGTTTTTTGTTTTTTTTTTATTATCATTATTTCCAACTACAGTTTAAAATCAACATTTTATTTCACTAAATTATAATTATTATTATTATTATTATTAGTTTCTTTAGTTTCTTATTATTTGAACTACTATAGTGAATTTATCCTTTTCTCTAATGAGAGGGTATGAATAACTTTGAGGACGTATGCGTATAAGCTCGGGTTACCTTTTGCTTGCTCAGGTACTGCTCCTCCAGAGGTTCCAGCAGCTCTTCAGGCAGCAGCTTTCCAAACGCAGCAGACTTGATCTCACTGGCCAGCTCTGGCTTTTCAAGGATCCTGGTGCATGAAATAGAAATCACGTAAACTTTCCATAGCACTGATTCAAAACAGCCAGACATCAAGCAGCTTTGGCAAACAGCTGAAAGGCAGTGAAGGATCTGTGACGCACGGCCTGCTCCAGAAACACTCATTCACGACTCCACCTGTTTTTGTTTCAAGACAAGGCCGAGCAGCGACTTGTTGGTCCAAACTGGTTGAACAGCATCAGAGTGAAAAGACTCGGTAGAAACCCATTTAACTGATTTCATGTTGAGGTTTTAAAGCAAAGATGGGTTTAAGCTAGGGATGGGCGATATTTTATTGTGTGCAATATATCGTCAAAGAAATTCCTCACAATAACAATTTGAATTTATCGTTTTTATCGTGAGATGACAATTTACCAGGTTGTGTTTTACTTTGGTTTTTTTAATAAGCAAAGTTAGTTTTTCTGTTTGCATCGTTTGAATAAATGTGGCATTTGGTCTCTAATATTTCAGACTTGTTCGATTGGTGTCACTACAGTTTTGCAATACAGGTGCACTACTTGAACTTAATTGATATAGTGACTTCTGGTATTTTGTAGGGCTTTCAAGACAGACTTTAGTGACAGATTTATAATACAAAATATTTTGCTGATAGCTTTTATCGTCATTTATCGTTACCGTGATAAATAAGAGAAATTATCGTGATACATTTTTTAGTCCATATCGCCCATCCCTAGTTTAAGCCCCTTTTATTTGTTGGGGATTCAATCACACAACTTCAGGACACATTATTTTCTCTGAATGAGAATAAAGAGTTGGGTTTGCTGCTGACTCACATCTACTTACAAATAATAATAATAAACGTATCAGAGAGAAAATTCCAGGATATCTTTGACTTTGATTTAAGTCAATAAACAAAAGCCGGACTTTGCTCCCTAAAGATGCAGCTGAGTTAATAATGTCCTAACGGAGGATTATATCAGTGAATGTTTATGCCAATCAAACTGTAACAGCTCATACATGCAGGTTTAGGAGAGATACTGTCAGCACAGAGAAAGTTCATCCTCTGGGAACCATGAATAGCCAGTAGAGTTACTGGGAATGTACACGGCCAGAAAAACACTTCCTCTGGGGAAGTAGTACTCAGATCATGAGCAAAACTACACTTATATTTTGTTATCAGAGTTCCTTGATTATGGTAACTCCAGGAAATGGGACGATTCTGCTATTACGATCTATTTACTTTGTTCTTCCGGTTTTGCTCAGAGTGACTTTCTGATGATTTGAATGTCACACCAGACAAAAACACTCTTAGCCCGGATTTTAGATTTACTTTAACTATTTAATCAAAATGTACTGAAATAAATAAGTTTGAGGTCATTACTAAGAAATATGAGCCGATCTACTGATTTCTAGAAAAAGTTAAACGTGTGAATAATCTTAAGTTTGATGGACACAAATTTCTAAGTTTTGGTCATGACCATGCAAAATGCAAATGCAGGCGAACAGGTTTCCCACAATGCAGTTCACTTCCTTTAACAACAAATTAGAGATAACTCACAAATGAAGGATTTATACGCAATGTTGGTAGTGGTTGTTTCTTTACTCCTGCATATAAAACCTGCTATCCAGCAGCTGCTGCACCAGGAGAAATATCTGTGGTCTGACATTAATTTCAGCTGAAAGCCAAGATACAGATCTTTGCTATTTTGCAAGAATATTCCAGTTCACTGATTACTTTAAGTCAGATGAACTCAAACTTGTGATGATGGCACAAACTAGAAAAGAAATAGTTTGTGTAAAGCATCTAAATAATGTGAAATTAATCAGCTACAGCTTCTTCCTCTTCTTCGTCAACTTACAACTTTGTCACATTTATCATGTTCAAAAGAAGCTCTACATACTGAAACACTTCTAGTTCATTCTACTTAGTCATTCCCATTAATGAAAACTTCATTTTCCTACTAAACTGAACTTAAAATTTGAAGTGAAATACACTCAAATTTTTATCACGCATTACTTAAAATTTTTACGGCAACCATTTTCCTCAAATTTTTTAGTTTTAACTTATCCGGGTTTAGAGTTTACCTATAATTTACAAAAAAAAAAACAAACAAACTTAAACTAACACTGAAACTAATAAAGTTTTTTATTTTCCCCAAAATAAAAAACTAATAAAACTAGCAAACCTGCTCAAAAACTAACCAAAACTAACTGAAGTGAAAAACAAAAAGTCAAAGCTAAATAAAACTGAAACTAAAAATAAAACTGAAACTAATTCAAAAATTCCTAAACTATTCTAACCTCGGCATAAACATGGAAAACACTTCCAGGATGAACATCAGTCATGGTGCAGCTGCAGATCTCAGATGAACATCATCTCTGCTCTCTGAAGCAGAACCACATCAGTACTTTCACGGTTCAGCACCATCTGTTCTTGAAGCGTGTGAAAGATGCAAACTCAGGCTCGTGCTCACCCTGGGTAGAAGTCGTTCACCCAGCGCAGCAGGTAAATGCAGTCCCTGTCCTCCAGAACGAAGTCTGCGATCTTCCTGAGCCTGGCGCTGAAGGTTTGGTGATACAGCGACGCGTAGAGCTGGCAGATGTCCGCCTCTGGTGGGTAGCACGTCTGCAGCACGCGGACCACCAGCAGCAGGTCGTCCTTCAGCTGCCTGCCCATGCACTGGATGTCCGACTGCAGGGACGACTGCTCCCCGGGGCCAGCAGGGCCAGCAGGGCCCGCTGACGGCGCGTCCAGGCGGCTCTCCACCAAAGCGCGAAGTGCTGAGTCGTGGAGCTTCTTCCAGCTGCTGGGACTCCGACACGTCACGTGCTTCCACAGCTGGTCCTGCTCCTCCTGCTGCTGGATGGCTTTCACAGCAGATGTCAGCGCCGGCATCAGAGAGGAAGCAGCTGCCTCGTCGTTGGGGGACAGACTCTGGTCCACCGTCTGCAGCACGAGCCTTTCCAGGACTCGCCGGTCTGCAGCCAGCTTATCTGCCTCTTCCACGTCACGCGTTAGCGAGTCTTCCTCTGTTATCTCCCCAAACAGACGATTTTCTCTGCCTGCCAGCAGCAGGCTGGCTTCGTAAAACCGCTTCTCCTCCAGCAGCTGCTCAAATGTGGGAATTACTGAAGGAAAACAGACAAATAACACCTAAGTTCTCTAAATCATTCATAACCTTCCATTAAAGAAAAGACGAAATTCACAAAAGGAATTCAGATCACAGGAAACTAAAGAAACTAAATAATAAATACAAATTTACAAATTTTCATGTGTTTGTTTTTAATATTACTCCCAAATTTAAAATCAATGTCATGATTTTCATAGAATTTTTATTACTTTTACTTTTGTCAGTTTAATCTTACAGTACTTCATCGACAGCTGATTTTTTTCCTTCTTTAATTGGAGGGTATGAATAATTAGAGCTTTTAAATCATCAGACGTGAACTGTGAACACATATTTTCCGTTTTAGGGTTAATATTCAACAGTTTTTGTTGTCCGGAAAAACCAAAGTCAATAACACGGAGATCAAATCTCAAGCTAATGTGTAATGATTTCAACATGTTCAAAACTATTTGGGGAAGAATCTAAAGTACATTTTCTGCTGCATATGTGTTGAATACGTGACAAGATTGTTCACAGAGTCATTTCATTATTTGCTTTGTCAGCCAATACGATCAATATTTGTTTTTTTTTTCATGAATTTATGTGTTTAATTTACATTTTCCAGAAGTTAATAAATGCTGTTACAAATGTGAAGAGAAGGATTTGAGCTGCAGAAGATTATCTTTGATCCACGTAGTCATGATATGGACCTGCTACAGCGACCTTAAAGTGGTAAATTATGTTGTTTCTTTCACCTCCGTAACAGAAAGCTACTTATTAAACATTTAATAATTCCCTAAATGGCTCTTTGTTTGCAACGGTGTTAATTACAAAAGCATGGAAAGTATGTCTCAAAGTATTTCCATGCAAGGTAATAAAACATGAGTGGATAATGAGTTTAACGAAGGAACATTTGGTGTTTTGTCTCTCACCTGTGGGGAGATTTTCATTATTTGGTGCCTGGTTTCCATCGGTGGAAGACTGATTGTTCACACCACCATGAGGGGTGGGATGTCTCCAAATCCTCTGGAGTGCTCCTCGGAGCCATCTTCCTCCTCCTCCTGCAGATCTTTGATTTTGGAGGCCGTCCGAGTCTGAGCGAAGCCTCATTTCTGAATCTGTTCGGGTCCTCTTGCAGCAAGAGAGACGAGACCAACAGAAGACGAACGGTGCAGATAAATCTGAGCACGGACGACAAAAAATTTATTACTCAGTTATTATTTGGAAATTTTACTGCTTTTAATCATTGCAGGTCAACTTCTCACACATTCCCCCAAGAAATAAACAAACAAAAACAAATAAAGAAACAAGAAATTTAATTGGACAGACTATTATTCCAGGAAAGTTGACCAACTGAAACTGAATCACAGAAAAAAACAAACAAGGACAAGACTGCAGCATAATAGTGGAGTTAAAAAGTGGGACACTGTTGAGTCCAGAAACACTCGAGAACAAATTCTGTTTGATGCATAAAATGCAGTGAAGATAAATAAAAACACAGCAACAGTAAACAGACTTGGGAACTGCAGGAAAAATGACAACACATCCTAATGAATGGCTGCAGCAAAAAGTCTCAAGCTTTGCAGAACCAGAATTACCTTCATGATTAAATTTAACACTGAAATCAGCGAGAGGGAAACCAAACAAACACATCACATGTTCACGCGCTGTTTTCCCCGAGATACACAACTCACCCCGGTCCCAGAACCCAGAGTCCCAGAGTCCCAGAGTCCCAGAGTCACAGAGTCCCAGAGTCGCAGAGTCGCAGAGTCGCTGCTCTGACCTCAGCAGCTCTGCAGCCTCTTTTAAAGACTGAACAAGCTCCTCCTGCTTCCTGCGTGTGCGCAGTAGAAAGTCGACCCCCCAACACACACACACACACACACACGCACACACACTCCCCCCCCCCCCCCCCCCACACACACACACACACACACACACACACACGCACCCCCCCCCCCCCCCCTCCACACACACACACACACACACAGAGGGCGCTCGCTGTAAGGCAAGCTCTGATCTGACAGAAAAATATCCACATGGATTCATGGACTCTGTTGCCCAACAAACTTTAGCAGAACTTCCCAGCGAAGCTGTCACAGTTTCCAGCTGACGTTTACTTCACTGACATCTTTAAGATGTAGTTCAACAGGTAAACAACAGTTTTCCAAAACAAAAAGAGGTAATCCAGAGATAAATGATGAACAAATGAGGAAGAAGACTGCAGCACAGGAAACACAACAACACATTTAGCCTCATTTTCTGCATCTTTTCTTTGCCTGAAAGTTATATTTGTACTGTTACCTTTAACGATCTGGATCTAATATAAAGACAATTATGTTCTTCCAAAGAAACACAGTCATGACTTCCAGGTTTCCAGCTCCTCCTGCAGCCTCCCACTGACAGGATGAGACTAACGGCTCATGTTTACTGGAGATACAGTGGCTTGCAAAAGTATTCATACCCATGACCAAAACTAAATTGCTCAGAAAAGAACAAAGCAAAAGTGGGTTTCACCTTTTTATATGAAAGGAAATGGCACAAACTCAACAATCCATCACTGTTTTTGTTCGTAAGCGCTCTTTACTATGAATAGGTTGTATAAGTTTGTATGTCATTGTTGCAAAAGTATTCACACTAAGTCATTAAGTCACAATCAGTACTTGGTTGCAGCTCCTTTGGCAGCAATAACGGCTACCAATCGCTTTGGATAGCCAGCAATGAGTTTTGTGCAGTGGTCCTTGGACAGTTTGGCCCACTCCTCTTTGCAATACTGCTCCAGCTGAGTCAGGTTACTTGGTGACCTTCGGTGGACAGCAATCTTCAGATCCCTCCACAGGTTTTCTATTGGGTTGAGATCTGGGCTTTGACTGGGCCAGTCTAGAACCTTCACTTTCTTCTTCCTGAACCATTCTTGTGTCACTCGAGCCGTATGTTTTGGATCATTATCCTGTTGAAAGGTGAACTTCCTCCCGAGCTTCAGGCTTTTTGCAGATTTGAAGACGTTTTCCTCCAGGATGTTGATGGATTTTGCACTATTCATAATCCCTTGCACACGGACAAGCTCACCAGGACCGGAGGAAGAGAAACAGCCCCATAGCATTATATTCCCACCTCCATGCTTCTCTACAACTTTCTTTCTGAGGTCTTCTGAGAGCTCGTTGGACTTCATGACTGTTGTCTGCTGACAAGCATGGGATGACTGTGGACAGGTGACTATTGGGCACTAATTATGGGGAGCAATCAAGGATATACAAATCACCTGGGACTGAATACGTGTGACACTGTGAGGCACTAGTTTATAGTGTGCAATCATTTTCGACTCAAAATAACATCTTTGGTGCAAGGGTGTGAATACTTTTGATACAATGACATACAAACTTATGCAACCTATTCATAGTAAAGAGTGCTTACGAACAAAAACAGTGATGGATTGTTGTGTTTGTGCCATTTCCTTTCATATAAAAAGGTGAAACCCACTTTTGCTTTGTTCTGTTCTGAGCAATTTAGTTTTGGTCATGGGTATGAATACTTTTGCAAGCCACTGTATCAGATAAACGCTCAGCTCGGGGGGCCTCAGCGTGGGGGCCGCTATGCGGACTGAGATGCTGCTTCTCGGTTTCTATGGCAGCCTGTGGTTTAACGGCATCTAGGATTTTGTTGAAGCAAAAGTGCTTTCATTTCCTAAATGATGCCACAGACAACTCTCCAGATGTAAACCCGGGCCTCTGAGTCTGAAGTTACCCCCCCACCGCTGCCCTGTGACTGTGTGCTGCATGAATGTCACAGTCAAGATACATATTATTGTTTTGCATATGGAGATAAGTTTGCAGCCAGAACTGACAGAGAAGATGTTAGAAGATTGTACATCTGCAGGATAATGATGTTTATGTAAGTAGCTCACATAATCTACAAATAAAATAAGCCAGTATACAAAATATAACAAGCAACTTTTCACGTTTTTATTCTCACCAACTTATTCCATTCTAACCCATGTCCTCCATAAATTTTTTCCATTATTTATTTTATTTTATTTTATTTTGATTTATTTTATTTTATTTTAATTTAATTTGATTTATTTGATTTTATTCTGTTTTGATTCATTTTATTTTATTTTGATTTATTTTAATTTAATTTAATTTAATTTGATTTATTTTATTTTATTCTATTTTGATTTATTTGATTTTGTTTTATTTTGTTTTATTTAAATTTATTTTATTCTATTTTGATTTATTTTATTTTTTATTTTGATCTAATTTTATTTATTTTATTTTATTATGTTTTATTTTGTGTTATTATAAATAAATAATTACACAAATTAAGTTCCCCCACTACTGTTGATGAGTGTTCGGACTTGTGGGTTTGTGGTCATAAGGTTCTTCAGAAATGACGACTGACTGATTGACAACGGCCATTTGGGAAACCTCTCCTGTACTAAAACCTCCATACGGTTGTTCTGCTTCACTGTTTCAGTTATAACAATCACATATTGGCCTGAAAGATGTTTAGAGATAAACATATACCAGAATATCTAAACAGATTTCCCTTTACTATGACTTCAAAAATCCCCAAAATGTAATGTTTACAGGCATGTACGTTAGGTAAACACCCTTTGCCTCACCCTTGCAAATAAATAAATATAAATAAAGGGTAAAAATATTCACATAGACCTTGTGGTTACACAGACACACTTTTAAAATTATGGTTATGTAATTTACAAGCAGAGAGCTAATAATAGTAACAGGTCTGAGAGAGTTTTCATGCTAGCAGGGCTGTGAGGGATCAGACCCCACAGTGGTAATAACCCATTTATTTCTGACTGCGTTTTAAATGCACAAACATTTGGTATTATTAATTATAACTTCACGTTTGACCTTGCATTGCTGTCATGGAGTGGTCACGCATCGCTTATGTCCACACGCATCGGTAATGTCCACACGCATCGGTAATGTCTACACGCATCAGTAATGTCCACACGCATCAGTAATGTCCACACACACTCACAAACAGAGGTACCTACAGGAACATTTCTGTACCTGAAGGTACATTTGTTACAAACGTTCTCTCAAAAGTACAATATTGGTCTTTATGAGGTCAGAAGTACCTATATACTATGAAAAAGGCTCCAAAGTAATATAAAGTACACATTTGTACCATTTCAACCCTAAGGGTACCTGCAGCATTGAAAAATGTGTGTATCTTGTACAATAACTATAAATAGCAGTACTTCTAAACAGTAGTATAATTATAGTTATATTATGATTTTCATAGTAATCATAGTAATAATTATATGTATAATTATATATGTGTTTGGCCTAATATTTCTATAATAATTATTCATTTATTATCAGCATCTTTGATTGTTGTCATAATCTCTATTTTATTGACTTTTATTCATCATCTTTAATTGGTTTAATTGTACTTTATTAACTCATACAGCTTGATAAGGTACAAAAATGGACCATGAAGGTACAGAAATGTCTTTCAGAAAGGACCCCCCCCCAGCAACAAGCTTTGGACCCTTTTAAGTACAAACTGGTCCCTCTATGTTTGAGTGTGCAGGTTACATCTTTAACATGACGTTTCTTTTGCTGTGAGCTGCTGTGGTGGGATGAGGGAAGGAAACATACCCACAGAGAAGCCAACTGAAGCTCCCAGTTGAGACTTGAACAGGATCTTCCTCCTGTTCCCACTTTGCAGCACACGTGAGAACATGGTGTGCGTGTGCAGCTCTCAGAGCGCGGGTTAAAGCTGCACAGTCTGAACCGAGGCTGCAGTCCCGTAACAACTAGGTCACATCTTCAATCAGGTGATGTTCGCTTTCCCATCAGCTGCACGAGTCGACACCTATCTGTCATTCTTCAACAATAACAAAGTGCTGTCAAACCATGTTTCGCTACTGGAACGGATGTTCTCCACATATGCTGTTAAACCTCGCTGCAGGGCTGGGTGATATACCGGTGTGATGAAGGACATGTGATATTTACATATATTGTTAGATGTATTAGTTGTACAAATGTTTTTGTTTGTTTTGTCATAATGACCCGGCTGCACCCCGTCTGACATCAAAGGTGTCACCTGATCTGGAAGACGATCCTCCCCAAGACTTCTAGAAAGAAATCATAACCGTTCAGCCAACTATCTTGAATTACTTCCATTTATTATTCCACAAACATTTCTAACCAGTGTTTTTCCATCACTGAAGTGGACTAACAGTCCCTGTAAGCTAAACATGTTTCAGTACTGAAAAACAGCTGTTAGATATGAAATGAAACATTCAGACAGATTCGGGTAAAAATACTTGTATATATGTATGTAAGGGATAATGCCCTCCGAGGTGTCCATTATCAGAGATTAATGGACGACGTGGAGGCGTTGGACGGTTGCCTCCGCAAAGTCCATTACTCTCTGATAATGGACACGTCGGAGGGCATTATCCCTTACTTGTCATCTAATACAAATATATTGTGATATGATATGTGGTCCGTGTCCCCTACTTTGCTGTAAATTTACTGTATGTGTGCAGCGTCATGGAAACGCAAACTCTCCAGAGTTAACGTGATGTTTGACAGGAATCAGAAGATTTCTCTCTTTTCTTCATTTGCAAATGATAAAACATCCAGATATACTCATGTAAAGGCTTTCAAAGGTTGCTCACATCGAGGATTATGACATCACAACACCTCATGCAACCCCTGTATGAATTTTTATATTTCATTGTGTAGCAGGCAGAATTTAGATTATATTTCTTGTTCAAGTAAACATTCAACCGTGAAAACTGCTACTAACCAGAACGAGCTCCGTGCACGCTGTGATTTTATCAGCTTACCTTTCAGTCTGCAGGCTCTGCAGGCTCTGCTGGGAAAACAGGCACAGACGGTTGAAGACATGTCTCCTGAGCTCACCGGTTCGTCTGTCAGTGTCAGCAGCAGGTCGACTCGACCCTGTCCAGATGAACATGCAGGCGGCGTTTGATGTCAGGATGTTGGTGAAGTCACGCTCTGTTCTGCTTTCCTCTCATACACGACCACATCCCGCTGCACAGGTGCAAGACTTTCTGCTGCATTTGTTCACATCAGGTGCAAATGCAAATCATCACTGCACTTTCACAGCGATGACTCATCAAGACGTGTGTTTTTAAATCCTGCCACCACACAGCTTTCACCTGCAGGGCAGGGCAGGGCGAGGCGAGGGGGGGGGCAGGTTTATTTGTGCTGTGATTGACATAAAACATTAGAGTCCCTGCAGATGGATGGTTAGTTTTGTGTCTTTGTTCAAAGCCTGAGTCAAGCTGGTCTGCATTCCTGATCATGGATGAATTCAGGTTAGGGCTGGGTGATATACCGATACGATATGCAATCTGATATTTACATATACAGTTATATGACGAGGAAGTCATGTAACCGTATATGGTTATATACCCATCAGAATATTAAGCCCCATTCTGATGGGATTAGTATTACCTAAGGACCACATGTAATTTGTAATAATTACAGAGATTGTCTGTGATTTTTATCCCGTGTGAATCGACCATGTTTGTGATTTGCGATGTAGTAATTCCCTTGCAAATAACCTACCATAATTTGCTAAACTCAGAGGTCCGCTGATACTACTAATCCAATGTGAATGGACATCTCTGTGACGTGGACAAAAATAAGGCGTGATTTGGCCGTATTTGTTTTCTGGATGCATTTCATTTCCTTTTGGATGAAAAGTGGAGGCTGAAAATAGGTTTTCCTTCAAAATTATTATCTTTATGATAATATAAAGCCTTAATTTTGGAATCGGAGTGATTGGGGGAAGTTTCACCAGTCCCATTCGTGCAGCGAGAAACGTTCATTTTGGACAACATGCGGACATGGTGCAAGTTCTTAAAGTTTTGGACTGATCACAAGTTATTTCAACACATTTGTCTCTGAATGATCATCAGCTGCTGATGGAAACACAGCTCAGGAGTAGATGTTACGCAATACGCAGCCTGTTGACATCATATCTGCTGGATGTCTGTGAATTTCATTTAAATCTCAGACTTCAGTTATCCCGTGCGAATGCGCAACTGAAAAAAACCAGACGTTGGGGCGTAATTTGTTTATTACAGGTGGTCCCCATATGAGACTAATCCCGTCAGAATAGGGCTTTAGTTGTGAAAATGTTTTTATTTTTTATTTGTTCGTGATGACCCAGCTGCCTCTCGACTGGATACAAAGGTGTCATCTGACTGTTTTAATTATAATTATTTATTTTAATTATTTATCTATTATTATTGTCATTATTTTTATCATAATTATGATATAATATTATTATAATATATTTATTTAATTATGTAGGGGGCATTCACAAAGCTTTTCTGATTGGAATCAGAGTCCGTTTGCTCGGACTCTGATGCGTTCGTCCGCTTCGTTTGGGAGAGTTGTGAACGCGCAAGCGGACTCGGTCCGCCTACAAACGCAGGTGGACCAAATACAGGAAGAGGACTACAAACTGCTGCTTCCTGCATTTGTGGGTAAACGCTACAACAACAAACGCGTGTGGGACTGTAGTACTTTTAAAAATGGCTTGTGGTCAGACCAGGGTTCCTACAGGTTTTCACAAGTTAAAGCAACCTTTACCGATCTTGCATTTCAGAAAGCACAGCAAGATTATTTGAATATAAACAGTCCCGCCTCACTTCTAAGACACACCCCCATATTCCCTCTGCCTCCCAATGCAGAAGCAAAGGTCTGACAGGCAGGTCCGTTGGACAATCCTAGAGGTGCACCCCACTTCAAGGATTGGTTGGAGTTTTCATTGAATATTTAGAGATTGGAATAATATTTTATTTTGATTAATGGTGGGTCTGTCTTGTATTTCAGAGTTCCATTACCTCATTCATAGCATTTTACCCTGTTAGAAAAATAGTGTAAGGATGCAACATCGGTAAGGGTTGCTTTAAGTTTAAGACCTTTTAAAGACCACTTAGAACAGAGTTTAATGGCCATTTCGCAGCCACACAGGCAAAAACACAGATCCCTCTGCATGTACAGAGACAATGTCAAAACAGACAGATAGATTTAGCAAAACAGTTTATAACTTTAGAATGAAAACTTAAAAAGCATCGGAGAGCAGGTGTTTTTTAACCTGGATGTGAATAAACTGAGAGTTTCAGCTGATCTGAGTTTGTTCCAGACATGTGGAGCATAGAAGCTGAACGCAGCTTCTCCAGGTCTGGTTCTGACTCTGGAACTGATGAAAGACCCGATCCAGATGACCTGAGGGGTCTAGTAGGTTCATACTGCACACAAAATGCTTTAAATTTCATTTTTTTAAAAAAGACCTGAGTGTGATCCACACGCTGTGCCACTAATACATGAGGGAATAACAGGTTTTCACTTCCTTAAATAATGCAAAGTCAAAATGCAGAAAAATGAGCTGTGAAGGTTCAGTTCAGCCTTTTTTATTCGTAACGCCTTAAACAGCAGCTGCAGCTGGAACGAAGTGCCGTACAGGTCAAATAAAACACAACTCAAAAGCATAAAAACACAGAACACAAGAGAAGAATGAAGTATGATTTAAAAAAATAAAATAAAATAAAACCAATAAAAGACCAAAAACAATAAGAACAAATATGATCAAGTCTCAGTTTTGTATTTTTATGGATCCATGTACATTCTTAACGAAGTTTAGAACAAATGAATGAATGATTAATTCATTGATTCTTAATTAATAAGAGAATATTATTGAATTAATTGCTATTAATAAATTAATTAATGACTTAATGAATTAATAATGAATGGATTAATTAATACACTATGAATTAATAATTAATGTGAATGAATTACTTAATCATTAATCGATTTATTAACTTTATTGTTGTTATTATATTATTGATATAAACTTTATTATTGTTTCAGGCTTATAATGTTTCAATAGAACAACACAATAAAAGAATGAATAAAACACACACACACACACACACATATATATATACTGTATATATATATATATATATATATATATTTACACATAATGTATATAATCACACGAGATCTGGTTTTTATTTCTCTCACTCAAAAAAATTAATCTTTGACTTACATATTTTTTTTGTTAACAGGTTCCAGCAAACACCTGTTTTATATGTTAACTGAACATAAATTGTTTAAATAAAATCAACAACTGCTCTGATTCACTTTTTTCAGTGTATTTGAACAAAGTAGAGATGCTTTGCAGGTTTGTTTCTGTCAATAAACAAATAAATATACAAAATATACTTGAACAAAATGCCATAAAGCTATGCAATCATTTAATTCAAATATTCCCGTGCAGCCCCTAAAAGGATGCCATTTTCTCTCAGCCAATTTTCTGGAAATTGGTTGGAAATTCACCGGGTTGAGCAGGTCTTTCTTCAACAAGCACTCTGAGGACAGCCTGGTCTAACCCAACATGGCTGCTCTGTCGGGACGTCTCAAACCCGCGGATTGGGGGGGGGATCTATCCATGTCTATGGGTGCAGCTATACCGGCTCTGTCCCCTCCTAGATTCAAACATGCAGCATTGTCTCACGTCCATTCACTCCACTCGACAGCACGTTTGCTGTTTTGCTTCCAGACTGCGTCAGACTCCCCAGAAAAACCCCGGAGTCCTTTACTTCCAAAGATTTCTCTCTGAGCTGTTCCACTGTTTCAGCCGAGCCTCACAGACAGCCAAAGCCTGCTGAAATGCAAGTGTTTATCATTCTCCTGGGGAATTCGTTGTCTTTCAGGGATCTGAACATACAGAACAAAACATGATCATGCATGAAAAATGAGTGAAACATGCCAGACTGAAGGTCCTGTTTTAGATTTGGACCAATTCTGACATTTACCAACTAAAATAGGAGAGTTCTTTTTTAAGCCCATCTTCATCATCTCATGATCTTATTTGGTCAAAGGTTGTTATCTTGTGATAGCCAGTTGCAGAAGTGGGTTATGTCAAGAAAAAAACAAACAAACAAAACAATGATTTTTAAATATAATGAGAAAAATGTCCTTTGGTACCTTTGTGATGTCAGAACAACAGAGTCATTTACTGATGAGATAACTATTAAAACTAAATAACTGCAACAATACCCATCTTTTCCTTCCATACGTACATATCTCAAATAAATGTGCAAAATGTGAAGTTTTGGGGAAGTCATGCATGTGTGGCTCAGCTCTGAAACTGCAGTAAAAATGTCAGAAAATTGGTTCACACATTCAACGCGCCAAGATGGATGAGAAGTCCTCTTACACCAGTAACTAAAGCCAACAGGAGGGCTTCAGTTTGCAGTCCCATCTTTGTGATTGTTTGATCACAGAGATGGGTTAAATTTGAGCAAATTAAAGCTTTATATTTAGTCATTTTGCAGCTTTTGGGCCATAGCACCAGCTCTGCATTAATGTTTTGCTATTGAAGCTGTTTCATCTGAATTTGTCAGGTTTAATGCTGCTGTTTTCTTGTCACTTCATTCCAGAGAAAGGAACAGTTTCTATTTTATCATTTCTGCAACATCTATTTGCACAAAAGAAGTTCTTGGCAGTGATTCTCTCCAGAATGTCACAACAGACCTAGTTGATGTGATATCGAAACACTGTGTTGCCACAAATACGAGACAAAATTAAAAGTGAAAGGGCAGAGAGAAAAAAGCATGGTTGCACATTTTGGTATGATGTAAAAGTGTATTTTCCATGTTTCTGGGTATCATAAGTTTGTGCTTTTGCTCAAACCAGAAAAGACATGAAAACAAAGAAAAACAGATGCACTGTCACCAGCAATGAAAAAAAGTTATCAAATCTAATCAATCTTTATTGATAAAGCACCATAATAGCACAGCTTTACAAAACAATGAAAACAATTTCTGCATACAAATATACACATGCATGTACAGTTGAAAGTTTACATCCACTGCCATCAAAGGAAAGGTGAAATTCACAAAGTTCAAAAAACAAGAAACTGAAAAAAGTAATAGCAAATAGAAATTTTATTAATTGTAATTAAGTTAAATAAAATATAAATTTTGAATTGTGGTTGAAAAACAATGATTTAAAAAACAAACAAACAAAACTGTCTCACACAAATCAGAGCCCCTGCTCATGAACATGGCAACATTCACAGTCAGACTCTATTGGACTACAGAAAACACATGATTGCAGTGATTGAATCAACATTTTAGTTCAGGAGCCCCATCATGGTTGTTTGTTTGATTTATTGTTTGTTTGTTTTTAATATTTCCATTAAACTACAATACAAAATTGATGTTGTGATTTTCATGAATTTTTTATTCATCACACACTTAAAAATGTTGGGTTAAAAACAACTCAATATGGGTTATTTTCTTAACGCAACACTGGTTAGATATTGGACAGAACACATGCTAGGTTATTTTGACCCAACAGATGGGTTGTTCATGTAACCGAACGATCGGCTTAATTTGACTATACTGCTGTTTTTTTGTTTTTTTTTAAAATATACTGGTAAGATCCCCGAGGGGAAATCAGGGCTCTGCATTTTATCCATTTTATTCTGTACTGAGTATCAGAAAGTAGTGGGCTGCTACTTAAAGCGCCTGGGGAGCAGTTGGTGGGGGTTAAGGACCTTGCTTAGGGCAGGGCCGTTGCAACAAGGCAAGCAAACCAAGCAATTGCCTGGGGCCCCAAGCTGGACTGGGGCCCCAAGACACCATGGCTTTAACCAGGCAACACTCAAGCAGTTACAGAGACCCCAAGCTGCTTCAAAACCACTTTTCTTTCTTATTTTAGACACTAGCTACACTATACTGTTGGAATTTTTAAGATTGGACATGCAGAAGTTGAAAATCCCACTTTAAGCTTTTCTCTCGGAGATATTGCGATTGGGGAAAGAAAACTTCTGCTTCACAAGGGAGACCCAAAACTGCTTCCAAACCATATAACTTTCTTATTTTAGTCACAACTACCTCATACAGTTGGAATTTTTAAGATTGGACATGCAGAGGTTGAAAATCCCATTTTTAAGCTTTTCTTGTCGAGATATTGCGATCCACCTGCGACTGACAGTAGTTAGCCAGCGGTGGAGGGTCAGTGATGGGGCCCATTTGGACACGTGTCCATTCCCATTACATGGTTTCCATCAGAGTTTGTTCCCCCTGCTATGACCGACCATTTATTAAAAAGTAATTCAATAATTTTTTTATTACGGTATGGGGGTGGTTGCATCCTTTTTTTTTCAAAATTTTTAAAATGTAAAAAATACTATGTTTGCAGCATTCTTTTTTGGGGGGGTGCGGGGGGCCCTTCAAGTCCATTTTGCTTGGGGCCCCATAATTCCTTGAAACGGCCCTGGCTCAGGGGTCCACAGTGGTTCATGACTAGGAGTCGTGTCGGGTACTCGAACCCGGGTCCTCCGGGTTGGGGAGTGGAGTAGCCACTAGGCTACTCCACTCCCCAACTTTTTTGGGGGAGTGGAGTAGTGTTTTTTTTCTTCTAATAATGATAATAATAATAATAATAATAACATATACTTTATTAATCCCTATTAGGAAATTCATTCTCTGTATTCAACCCATCTCAGGTTGAACCTGAGAGCAGTGGGCAGCCAACTGCAGCACCCAGGGAACCATTGGGGGGGGGGGTTAAGGACCTTGATCAGGAGTCCATTGTGGTTCCCTGGGTGCCGTGTCAGGGACTCGAACCCACGTCTGTCTCGCCAAAGGACCCACTCCCACACTGATATCAGTTGGGTGTGCATAACTGTTAACATACGTTATCCACAACAAGTTATCGCTAACATTAACTACAAATGACCGAGAGCTCACAATCTAATATTACGTTGAACCATCCGTATGACCAACATACACGGTTACTATAAGCTGGCGGGATTTAACCGGGCCATAGCGAGACTTGCCCATCTAGCGTCCAGGCACTGCTGCTAGCAACTGTGGGGGTCGACTGAGTGGGGGTAACCTGGGGGTGACGTTACAGTTGGTTGCACATGCGCAAACATCAACCCAACATGCTGGGTAGTCTGAAATGACCAAACACAGTGTAATAGACATCACAAGCTACAGCTAATAACTCAACTACCAACGACAATAAACCAGCGAGTTGGGTTCTTAGATTACCCAAGTTAATGAAAACAACCCAATTAAACTAACCAACAGTCTCAACTCAGCTGTTGGGTTGAAAAAATAACCCAGTAATTCTTTGTGTGTATTACTTTTGTCAATTTCAACTTATTTGACTGACAGCTGATTTTTTTTCTGTCTTAAAAAGGAAGGTTTTAAACACAACTGCACACACACATAAACATACATACAAGAGCACACATGATCACACTCTTCCTCACACACGATGACAATCAGACCCACACAATGCAAAATACTCATTTTTTTCTCTTTATATGTTCTTTCTCCTTTTAAATGCTTTTTCTGCACCCACCTGTAAGTCTTTTAATGTTAAATGTGAAGCTCTTCAAATTGTCTTGTACATAAAACGTGCTATAAAAATAAACTTGCCTTGCCTGAGACACTAACATGGCCTGAGGCCTGTTGTCTGTCAGCCTTTGACTCAGAATAGATGTGTTTGCTGGCTGGCTGCTTTATGGTGCAAAGAAAAAGAGGCCCAACAATTTACACAAGCCATGATGGTGTGTTTGGGGAACAAGACATTACTTTTTCTGTAAATTATAGAGTCCTGTCCTCAGAGAACTAAAGTTTTTGGATTTGAAGTGAGAAAAAAATGACAATATTTCAATATCTTTCCACAAAGTTTATCCAGAAGTTGTTTTGGCGTTTTTGATCTTAATCAGTGAGATGCCCGTTAGCAAAACTAAAGTTAATTAGAAGATAGTGTATCAAAATAATCTGAGTTTTCCCACTGGTAAACTTGAATCGTTCATCCTGTTTCTCTGGCTGCATCATGAGGCATCGGTCCAGTTTACCTCCCATCAGATGTCAGGAGGTCATCTAGCTGTAAACAACCCACCTCTGCTGGCTCCGACATGCTGATGTAAAAGATAACGGACGCTATTCTGAGCCCGTATCAAAACAAGCACGTTCCTCACCCTCTATTTAAGAGTGATCATCAGATTAACTTATTCTGGACTGCTTGTGTTTGTCTGATCGTACACATGAACGTTAGAACAAAGAGCATCTGGTAAACTCAGCTTCACTTTTCAACAGGCGACGACATTTCAGGCATCACTGGAAAACTAGAATAGAAGTATTGTCAGTTTTGATGCCGTCCACCACAGCACTGCCTTACTGTGGTGTGAAGAGAGAACACGCGGTAAAAGGAAGCATGTTTGCTCATTTCAGCGATGTAACAATGTGTTTCTGTTTTTATGTACAATTGGTACTAAAGCTGTATGTTCAAACTAAGTGCAACATACAGCACTTAGTTTGAACAGACAAACTACTCTTACTACGGTAGAAAGAGTGACTGACGAGCCAGCAGACAAATTAAAAAGTTAAGGAATGCAGAGATAATTGGAGGATGTTATCCCATTACTTTCACAGCTGATGTATAATAATATTTATATCTTTAAAGCTTTTAATTAATCATAGCGTATGAGTGAACCCAATGTCATCGAATATTGCAAAGATAGTTGAAAGAAACATCTTCTATGATACCTTTAACACACATAGAAAAGACTTTATCAGTCAGTGCTGCTTTATTAAAGACAGAACATGTGATGATTCCTATTTTAACCCAGTCAGGAAGCAGTCTGGTCAGCAGAGGTGTGTCTTTGTGACCTAGCAGAGATCACCAGGACTATAAACCATGTCTGTAGACATCAGACACCAAACAAGATCCAACCCTAACTAAGACTATACTTTCAGGGATCATTTCTATAGTTTCTGTCTTGAAGAATGTGTTTCTAAAGAGCGTGGTCTCACCATCCATGATGATGAGTCATGATGTTTCCTTCAGAGCAGGAAGCTGGTAGGAAGATCCAGCATCTTCTCCACTGATGATGACTGTTCAGTGTGGTTTTAATGTTGCACTGATGGAGGAAATATGGACTGAGTGGACTCTTTTGTGTGTGTAACAAAAAGAGATTATTACGCTGTATGTTTGTTGACTATGTTTATATCAGAGAGCTGAGTCCAGATGAGTTATCTCATCTGGACTTGTAACACCCAACCGTGGTCCTCAAGACCCACCGTCCTGCAGGTGTTAGAGTTTCTCTGCCGAAACATCCCTGATTCAAATTAAATCGGTCTCTGACAAGCTCCGCACAAGTCTGCAACTGAGCTGTTGGGTTGAGTCAGTCCTGTTGTAGCAGGGAAACATGGAAAACCTGCAGGATTGCAGCCCACGTAGGACCAGCCCTGCTTTTGGCCAAACCTTTTCTAACACATCTTAATCAAATATCTTAAAAGAATAGTTCACCCACAGAATGATTTAACTTTATTTTCCACTTACCTTCATGGTGAGCAGGA
Source organism: Atherinomorus stipes (assembly GCA_023101725.1). Lineage (NCBI taxonomy): Eukaryota > Metazoa > Chordata > Actinopteri > Atheriniformes > Atherinidae > Atherinomorus > Atherinomorus stipes. The sequence goes on along the minus strand of JALJCO010007541.1, from coordinate 240,692 downwards.
CTCTGGACCACATTTTTTACATTTCAAATGCAGCCGGAGATCAGGACGACTTCTCGTTTCCACCCAACTTTCATATAATGGAGTTCGATTGAGCCCGAGCCAACAAGGTCCTTAGAAGTCCACAAAAACTTGTCAATATTCCTCCATAATGCTCGTCCAATGTAATCCAAGTGTCCTGAGTGGGTAGCGTCCAGAGTTTACTCGAAAAGACGTCATTTACTATATTTTTAGAGCCTAAAAAGGAGTTTTGTGTACTTCCACGAAGCGCGCACATTCGCGGTCACGAAACTATGGAAGCCTCGGCGTTCAGAGCCTACTCTGCCGATAATACAAGCATAGAAGAAGAAATTCACTGTCTACATTGTGCTTAGAGCAACAGAGCTGCAGACAAACCGGAACAAACACAAGAGGAGTTGGATATTGATTTAAAACAAAGAAAGAAAGAAAGAAAAAGAGAATGCGCGATCTCGTCTGCCGCGCCTTCCATAGTTTCATGAACGTGCATCGGCGTGCTCGCAGGAAATGCGATGTAGAACTGTTTAGGCTGTAAAAATATACTAAATGGCCTAGTTTCAAGTAAATTATGGACGCTACCCACTCAGGACACTTGGATTACATTGGACGAGCAGTATGGAGGAATATTGACAAGTCTCTGGTACACCAGCCTGACCAACGCCATGTGTGAGATACACGGCAAGTCAGTCTGGGTTCCTTCGCTGGAGACTGATTTCCAATGCGAGACGAGAGGCGGGACTAACAGGAGGAAAGTGAACCGGAGAGAACCAATCAGAGAAACACAGAAGTGATGCAAAGTCTTTTTGTAAGAGGAAGACATGGAGGAAAGCCTTCAGAGCAGCAAACCGTTGCGGGTTTAAAGGGGAAGTTCAGAATTTTTGACATAGGGCCTCATTTACAAGTGAGCCAGAATGCTACTTATCACTGAAGACGGTTTCAACATATTTCATCCCGTTATTCTCGTTCCAGGAGGTTGTTGATGCTAATGCTAGTGGAAGTCAATAGGAATCTGCTAGCCTGTCATTAATAACAATCTTATCCACTCCACAGAACATTCAAGTCAAATCAGCAAGCCTATCTGTATAAATGTTGTGTTAAACTAGTAAACTCTGGTGTTGAAAAAGCCTTGTATGACAAATTTGGTATTACATATTAAGGAACTAGTTTCTTACCAGCTTACTACCTTTGCCAGTGTATTTCGGTTCATAGAGACAAGGTGACAGTTAGTTTGATGAAAAAAGTTTGAAATCATTTTCAAAATCCGACATATCCTAATGCCTTTTAGACGTGGCCGTGGTTTTGACTGTATATTTGTGTAATCAGATTCCTTCATGCACGTAGCAGCAGATGACATCACTCCGCTGCCAAATACAGGAAGTAAAACTTTGTAAAGTTTCTCAGCAGCAACAATCAAAATGCAACAAAATGCAGGTTAGTTTTATTTGTAACATTATTCTATTAACACAGCATTTACACAGATAGTCTGAAGTAAGAAATGATTTGCCTCGGAAATTCTGGGGAGTGGATAAGATTGTTATTAATGACAGGCTAGCAGATTCCTATTGACTTGCACTAGCATTAGCATTGGCGACCCACTGGAACTAGAATAACGGGATGAAATATGTTGAAATCGTCTTCAGTGATCAGTAGCATTCTGGCTCATTTGTAAATGAGGCCCTATATCAAAAATCCTGAACTTCCCCTTTAAGGACATCTGCAGCTCATTAAGACATCAGAAAGGGCATCATTGTATACTCGCTCCTCTGCAGCCATTCTGACTGTTTATGGTTAGCGACATGAGTGGTCGAAAAAGACGAGTCGTAAAGTCCCGCCTCCCACGCTGTGATTGGTCCAGTCAATTTTTTACGGGAAATCACTTCCCAATGGAGGGAACCCAGACTGACTTGCTGTGTGTCTCATACATGGCGTTGGTCAGGCTGGTGGACCAGGCTAAGTAAAGATAGCTTGCAACAATCTCACTTCCACCGTTTCCTACAGATAAGGCATTTTATACAAAAAAGGGTTCCAAAGACATAGTTTCTAGAAGACATTCTTATTAAAATCAAATTGAATAAAATCATATTTCAGGTTTATGAGAATCTTGGGTCAAATTTAGAATATTCTTGTGACCAAACATACGCAGACAATGCCAAACAGATTTACGTCGGCAAACTGAAGATGACACCTGGGCATCAATCTTAAAAAAACAGGCATAATATTTTGACATGTAATGAAGATAGAGAGACACAATTCAAAATACTGCACAGGCTCCCTGTTACGCCGGCACTGAGGGGTGGGCTGCGGCTGGGTTCGTCGACCTGTAGTAAATGTAAAACAGAGCTTGGCACGTACACACGTGTTCTGGAAATGTGTAAAGATTGAGAAGTTCTGAGGTGATGTACAGGGTGAGGTGACCTCTCTGATGGGGTATGACCTAGAATTATCACCCCTCCACTGCATTTTGGCAGCTAAGGTGGACAGTTGATAGGAATATGCCTACATGCTGCAAGGAAGGCCATTCTTGAGTTGTGGATATCATTGGATGCCCCCACATTGAGGGACTGGTATAAGGAGCTTCTGAGAATACTCCCGCTTGAAAAACTAACATACACCTTACAGGACGACAGCAAGGGTTTTTCCAAGATATGGAAACCACTACTGGACAGACTCGATCCCACAGGCCTGAACTTTACAATTACATAGGGATGACAGGGCACCCTTTTTTTGTCCTTTATGTGGATTACCGTGTGAGCTGCTGTGTTTATCTGTTCTGTTGAATTGTACATGTTATGAGGGGAAAAAAAAGGAAAAACGGGGTTTATCTTATATGCTATGGCTAACAAATGTGTAAATGTGTATGTATTTGTTATGAGAACCTCAATAAATATATCTTGTTTTAAAAAAAAATCGTATCCACTCCACAGAACACTCTGTTGAGTGAGGCATTTCTAGCTCTTTTATTTGTTTTAACACCAAGGACCATGCTGGAAATAAGTTTTATACTTTTGCATGCGGACTGCCTTTCCTATGTTCAATCAATCAATGGATCAATCAATCAATCAATCAATCAATCAATCAATCAATCAATCAATCAATCAATCACCCTAACTCAAAAATGAGATCCCATAGGTTCTCTAATTCGGTCCTACGGCCACAATCCTGCAGGTTTTCAAAATGTCCCTGCACACCTGATCCAAATGATATGGATCTAACGACCAATCATTTTCAGGACATTGTCAGGACATGATCAGGTGTGTTTCAGGAGGGACACAGTGAAAACATGCCAGATTGCGTCCTTCGTACTGAATTGGGAAACCCCTGCCCTATGTCAAAAATTCTGAACTACCCCTTTAATTCTCGACGCACGTCCTTCAGCTCTGAAGAGGCCTGACAAGCCATTTATCTGACCCAGGTGTGTTGAAGAAGAGATGCCTCTAAAATGTTGCAGGACTGCAGCTCATGAGGGCGGGGCTGGGTTCGGTGTTTCTCAGATTCAGATTCACATTTATTTCACCATTGTGTAATACACATAGGAATTTGTTTTGGCAAGAACAAGTGTGCGTTCCATCAGTCAGGCCATTTTCCACATATACCATGCAAACAAACACAAAGACACCATTAAAAAAATAAATAGTATTATATTAGCAGGTAAAGTGCATTAGTGATCAGTCCAGTTGTGCAACACAATAGTCCATTTTTCTGGTACCCCTAAGGGTCTGGAGATAAAGGGAAACCAGCATCCGTTAGCAGCCTAGCTGCTGAGGGGAAAAAACTGCGTTTGTATTGCTCTGTCTTGGCCCCCAGATGCCGCATCCTTCTCCCAGAGGGGAGCAGGGTGAGGAGGCCGTGGCCAGGATGGGAGGGGTCGGCCATGATCTTTCTTGCCCTCCTCAACGCCCTTAAGTCATGCAGGGACTTGAGTGAGGGCAGGGGACGGCCGATCACCCTCTCTGCAGAGCGTATCACCCACTGCAGCCTGATGAGATCTTTTGCAGCTGCAGCGGGGAACCAGGTGATGATGGAGTGAGTGAGGATGGACTCTATGATGGCTGTGTAGAACTGGGTCATCATGGCCCTCGACAGTCTGTATTTCCGCGGCTGCCTTTAGTTATGAGTTTAATTATCTGCAGCTACGCTCACATCTAAGCAGTGCTGCGTTGGGACATTGATCTTAGCATGAGGATGAAGTTGGGACAGTGTCGCCAAAGATTCTTCTGTTTTAATTAACGCATTTCCCAAATTTTGATGTCAAATCATAGTTTACGTTTGCCACATTAGAAGAATCAGCTGTGATGGTTGTGGTAGCTATGGGGGGGGGGGGGAGAATCGTTTTATTTAACCACAGCAAAGGAATTCATCACGTCATACAACACGTTGCTCTGGAATTACTGGAACCAACCAACCAATGTCCTTTCATGTTAAAATACTTTTCCAATAATCAAATGTTTGCCCGGCAGTGTAGTTTCTTTCTTAAATCAGAGCGTGACATGGATGAGTCTTAGAATGTCTCACTGTCATGAAATAAATTTCAGGGTGAAAGTTAATGTGTTTTTCCTTTCTGCTACATTCTCCCGTCCCTCCAAGTAAATAAATGACTCAGTGGGAAGTTGGGAAACATACATCTGAATTTTATACAGAGGAAATTATTTTCAGGATTTCATAAATTCAGGAAACACTTTAAATTTAAAGCCCTGACTCCTGACGGTGTGGGGGGGTTTAACACCATTGTCTCACAGTTGGAGCATCCTGGTGGGTTCTCTCCGGGTTTTCCAGCTTCCTCCCACAACCCAGAACCATGCATGTTTGGTTGACTGGTGTCTAAATGAGTGCGCGTGGTTGTTTGTCTCTGTGATGGATGGGCGACCTGTCCAGGGTGCCTCTGGGATTGCCTGCAGTTTCCCCGAGACCCTGCAATGGAGTAAACAAGTATGGAAAATAGTTGGATGGATAAACACCCTCCCTCTCTGCCGTGTGGTAAACCTTCTGGAACAATGACTCAGACTGTTGAAATGTTTGCTCATAAATGAGGAAACATTTTATAACATGAGCCTTGAAGGTGTTCAAGTCATTTTTATCTTTATCTTCAGTCTGATTCAGCTCAGCAGCACTGAAAATGCCCCAAAAGTCATCTTAACCTCTACTTGTGATAATATTACCATTGATGTTTGACTGGTAATGACGTCTCACACACACATTGCTGAAATCTGGAAGTTTGTAAAGATAAAAAGCACATTAAACAGCATATCAGGTTATTCTAAAATTAGATTGATTGAAATGATCCAGAAGCACACAATCCTGCAATGAACTGCACTGTTTAAAAACTGTAATATGACTGATTATTTCTGTTATTTCACAGTTTTGTCCCATTTTAAAAAAACAAAAACTGAATAATATGGATAATATAATGGAAGTAAACTGTGAATTCACAAGCTCACGTAATATAACATTAAAAACCTTTAACTGTATGTAAAAAATAATAAGGAAAAAAAAACATCTTTTAAAAGAAGATATAATCTCATTTCACAGGGAAAGAATGTTACACAGATTTTTCATTTAAATGTATGTGGGGCTGAAGCACGACCCACCCACCACTCCGATTGGCCCAGAACCCATTCATATCTGTAAATGACATTTTGTGTCATTTTAGGACATACTTTTGTTAAGCAGTTTCAAATATCAAAAAGTAATGTTTAGTTAATTAGCCTGAGTCTGCTGCAACAAAGCCCACGACATTACCACTTTGCTGCCCACTCCCCATTTAATGAAAATATAATGAAAATCTTACTCTGACGACTGATTAAATACTAGAATTTTCTGCAAAATTAAATGAAGCAGAACAAATATTAATGGATATATAATTTTATTTTCTGTATTCCAGCAGTTTTTTTTTCTTTTTACTGCATTTATAGGTATTTGTTAATACACATGTTAAAGGTAGAATCTGAAATTTTCCCCCTGAAAATAGAATCAAGACTTGTATGAGTGAAATCCATCTCAATCCGCAACTTTGGGCCTCTTGCATGGCGATGAGTTTGTTTGCAACAATGGAAATAAATTCCTAACTTAATGGCATTTTAATTTGCAACCATGTCATGTTATATTCATATGTTGTTGTCCATATCTCATGTTTCTGTCGCTACATTATGCTATTGAATGTTTTTGTCCGTGTGTTATGCTGTTTTTTTTGTTTTTTTTTGTCGGTGTATGATGTCACTGTATTTAACTGTTATTAAGTCCATTTACCTGCATTGGATCAAAAATGAAAATGAGCCATTGGCTGAAATCTTGCAGATTTACATGAAAATACACATTAATGTTCCCGGTTCTGAGTCTCCTGTAACTAATGCTTTATGCGCATGTCTCCTCTGTAAAATCAAAGACTATCAAGATTTTAAAACATTATTGTTATCATGATGCAGAGCGAAATCAGCCATTTTCCCCACTTCCACATAAAACTGATAATAACTTGGGGGGATTTTGAAGCACATGACTGTTATTCTTAGTCAAGTCAGAAGTTGTTGGTTATCCTGATTTCTGTTTTGGTTTCTTTGGCTTCCCAAAGTTCTTCTTCAGTTGGTTCTCCTTTTGGTTGTTTTGGCTCTAATCTTCCTTATTTTAGTACATAAGCACTTAGTTTGACGTGAGTTTAGTAGAGCTGCAGCTAGCAATTATTTTAATAATCGATTAATCTATTCCTGTAATCGATCGATTAATCGGATAATCAGATAATTTCTTTCTATGTTTTTAAGATGTGACGGAGATGCAATGGAGTAATAATGAGTCCAAATTGGCACCAAAGACTGCGGTTGAAATGCAACAAGTAGGTGCATTACTGCCACCCACTGGTAGGGAGTGTACGGAAATAGTTTATACAGTTTATAGTTTATACAAGCAATGCGTGAAGCAGGACTTTAAAAGTTTAAAGAAACATCAATTACTAAAATATTAATCAATAATTTTTTCTAATCGATTAATTCAAATGATTCGATTGTTTTAGCCCAAGAGTTTAGTAATTAAACTTGCTTAGAAGTGGAAAAGCCCTCTGGTTAAAGGAGAACTCAGCAACCTTTTCACGCTTTTCGGAATCCCCGTGGGGCTAAACAAAGTGTTTATGGAGCGATTCGATGTCCGTCAAATTAAAAATGCCGTAGATTAAAAATATAATCTACGGCATATTTACCCGCAAAATGCAGGTAAAACGTCCCGCTGCAGGAGAGACAGGACTCTGCTTTGAGCAGAGGGAGACGAGCTGCTGCTGCTACCAACGCAGCAACGTAGCATCAACAAGCTAGTAAAAGCTTAGAAAAATATCCAGGGATCAGAATAGAGGAAAGATGGTAGAGAAGCCGTCTGTGTGCTGTGGGGGTATAAAGGGGGTACGCACTTTACGACAGTGAAAGGACGCCACTAGGGGGAGCCCCGAGCTGAAGTTACTGAGTTCTGCTTTAAATTATATCAAAGTTTGAATATAAACTTATCGAAAAATGAAGTAAATCTGCTTTTTCTTCGTTGTTACAATGATTTTTGGCATCATTTTACAGCCTTTGGAAAGACTGTTTATTTACCCTTTAAAATGGTGAAATTTGTCATTAAAATGCATTTAAAGTGACTAGAGGCAAGATTAAGAAATGAAACTCGTGACTGGCGCTTCAGGTAACTGCAGCCACGAGCCAAGCCGTCACGGGAGCACAAACTGAAGCTATAATGTTGTTTCTACGCTTTTTCTTCGTAGTTCCCCTTTTTAGTGTCTTTCAGTTGATCTGGATCGTTTTCTGACGGCAGAAGAATCCATAACTATCGCTTACAGAGTTTGAATTTACCGCGACCGTCTCCTTCCTGTATCAAAACTGCGGATGTAGCATCATTTGACGTTACGTCCGCAGGGCAGCGCGGGAAATTCAGACACCGAATTGCAGCTTTATGCAGCACACAGCCTGTTCAAGGCAACGGAGAGAAACGTGGTGGAAACGTTCTTTTTGGTATTTAGCGCTTCATCACCCATTAGTATGAAAAAAATGGACATGCATGTTTGTTTTTTAAAATTCCTGCCTCTAGTCCCTCTAAAGAGCAGCAGAGTTGAGTGTGCTCTTCATAACTTGCCAGATCTTCAGCTTGTTCTGCTGCTGACTCTCGCATGATGTCATTTACTGGACTGGGCAGCTGAAGTCTGAAGACACTAAACATTTTGAAAGAATTTTACATTTTCCAAACAGGATGCTGAGGAGCATGTTGATGACCTCAGTGACCTTCACTCAGATGGTGAGGAAATGGCCTCCTGGTGGTCTTCTTGGGACGTGTCCTGTCTCTGCAGCACCGCCCCCAGGTACATGCAGATCGGCAGGCTGCGTGGGGCCTCAGGTTACCAGGAGGGCTTCCATTAGATGGTTCGCTGTAAGGAAAAAACAAGTATAGCATCTCAGCATTGATATAGGTGCGTGAGTGGCGTGACCTCACTGTGGCCCCCTGAACTAGTTTACTATTATTGTTTAAAAGTCCCAGTGAGACCATCACGTCTCTGCTGCTGCAGACAGGTGATGTTCCTGCATGTGATCGTCTGACGGGAGCGCGCAGACTTTTCCCCCAGTTTCCCTCGGTGTAGCCGCCTGCAGCTGCTCCTCTCCACATCAAACCCACGTTTTCACATGGCATTACAGCCACGCTGACATGAAACTGTGTTTTTGTGACACATTAGTGGTTTAACTGATTAATTACTGGTGCAGATGAGGAGATTTTCAGGGATGTTGCTGCTTTACTGTTCTGGCTGTGTGTTGCCTTTTGATGTCCAGTTAATATGATTTATGTATTTAGTCATGAGTAAGATGTCATTTCAACGGATGTTCATTACTTTGAGGTGGATTAAGCGAAAACAGGCTTCAGTATGGTGGTATTAGCTAAACTGAAATACCCCTGTAGTTGTCAATTAAAAGAAAAAAACTTTTAAGTTACTGCAGCTTAAATAAAATCATATCTAGATTCCTGGTAAACTAATCCCTTTCATCCCCTCCCACACCTTTCTAAGATGGAATTAAGCATTAAAATTGTATAATTTTTCTTCTAAGAACTGATTGATGTCCATGTGTTCAACTGAAAAATTTTAAATCTACCATGAAATGTACAGCAGTGTTTGGAAGACCCAAACTGGTCTGTAAACTCAACAATATGTTTATCTGAAGATATTAGAAACGGAGGTGAACTCCTCAGTGGCACGTCAGAGGCCTTAAGCCTGGATCAGACGACACAAATTTAGCCCGATTTTGGCCCGACGGAGACGTCGCAGACAGTCGCTGACTGTTGTGCCCGATTCTGCGCTGTCGGATCGCAGAACGTCATATCTTCGCTCCGTCTAGTGTGACATCATCAGAGATTGGCGATTTGCCGTGTCAAAATTTTTTGGTTTTGTCCGTCTAGTGTGACGGAGGAAAAGGGGGGGGGGGGAGAGTTTTGTGGAGCTGTGGCATCAGTTTCCTCTCTGATGTGCAGAATGGAGAGTCCATACAACTGGAGCCAGAAAAAAACTATACACCCATTTATTTTTAACCTCCATGAATATTCAAAAGAGTGTATCTCTTTCCAATACAACACTACTTTATTAACACGAAACATCTCCACAGGATGCGTGCGTTCTGTCAGTAACCAGTCGTTCACAGCAGGTCCAAACTTTCACGTATGTGACGCTCTCTAATAAATCAGAGACAAAGTCAGAGAAAAATCACTTTGTGTTTGAATAAAAACACCGCAAAAACATAACGGACATTGCGCTCAATGAGATGAACATATTGAAATATGACACACTCATGCGCGTACTCGTGCACTCTCAGAGCTTTCTTTCTTTGTTTTAAATCAATATCCAACCCCTCTTGTGTTTGTGCCGGTTTGTCTGCAGCTCTGTCGCTCTTAGCATAATGTAATGAGCTAATTTCTTCTTCTACGCTTGTATTATCGGCAGAGTAGGCTCTGAATGCCAAAGCTTCCGTAGTTTCGTGACCGCGCATGTACGCACTTTGCGGAAGTAATAAATACTCATTTTTAGGCTCTAAAAATATAGTAAATGATGTTGTTTCCAGTAAATTCTGGACGCTACCCACTCAGGACACTTGGATTACATTGGACGAGCAGTATGGAGGAATATTGACAAGTTTTTGTGGACTTTTATGGACCTTTTTGGCTCGGACCCCGGTGAACTCCATTATATGAAAGTTGGGTGGAAACGAGAAGTCGTCCTGATCTCGGCTGCATTTGACATATTAAAAAAGTGCTCCAGAGTCTTGCTCACCATGAGGGGAAGTGGAAGATAAAGTTAAATCATTCTGTGGGTGTACTATTCCTTTCAGATTTTTGAATCGGGGATCAGATCAATTTTTGGATCAGCATAAAAGAAAAAGTAAAAGAGAACCTCTCTATCTATGTAAGTATTTCTGACTATGAAAGCATTCAATGGACTCATTCCTCTTAATCATATGAAAAAAAAAATCACTAGTTTATGCAATAACAAGCATGATAAGGAGGTCTGGACAGACATCCATTGGTCCATGATGAAAAACCCACTTAGACCCCCTGACCAACATCTAACCTGGTGTCACTGGTAATAAAATGTTTATATAGTGGATGGTTTTCAAGATTTTTATGCATATGTCACTCATGCATGCTCACAACTGCCCATGATGGCCAGAAAGCTTTGAAAGTCCATTGGAACAGAATAGAGACTGGTCTTTACGGGGTTAATTACAGTGATCCTGAACACTGTCACCTGTGAAACAGACAGGACCAAAAAAAACCCCAATCCAACTGTTTTGAACAGTTGCTTATTGATTGAATGATGATATGTTTATTAAACTCAAAGGCTGTTTGTCTCTCCCTCCCCCCTTCTTCTGACTCTTGGCTGTCGTAAGATTTAAAGCATTGACTGAAACGGGCAAGCACCGAGGCAGCGCACACGAACCCAGTGTGCAAGCCTGTGAGTAAAAAAAAAAAAAAAAAAGAATATAACAAAAATAACAGCAAATCTATTGGTTGCACATCCGTGAGTAAAAATGTCCAGAACTTCCACCATCTCATATTTTAGTCACAAAATGCGACCATTTCATCGCAGCCCTGCAGAAACAAATACAAAAACCAAGGCCTCAATTTGGAGATGCTAGACCTCTCTACAAATTATGTTGCAACTCGGTTTTGCAGGTCACCAGTTTGAGGTGTACCGATGAGACTGGCCCCTGTCAGAACAAGCATGACCAGGTGAGAGGGGTTTATTTTTTACAGCCCTTTTCATGTCTTTTCATTTCATTTCATGTCCAGGACAACTCACATTTATATGAGACGTTAAATCATTACTGCGGGCTGCAAAAGAAATGGTGAATAGGAGAATTAAGACAAACTAAAAACAATAAAAGCAGTTAAATAGGAACCAAACAAGCTAAAGTGGATAAAGAGAAACAGACAGCTGGGTACATGCAGCGAGTAGAGAATCCCATACTGAGCGTTGTGACCTTTACTGCGTGTTAGGGTGTGTGATGTTTGTCTTTGTAGTGTTGGTGTATAGCTAGCTGGCCTGCTGTCCCAGACATCTTCAAATCTGCCTTACAAGCAAGGTCCTTAATAAATCTGTATCACCTGTGCTAATTATCTTGAGTGTATTTAGTATTTAACCTGACTGCCACTCTGGTAAATTCCAACACTGAGAATGTACTTTTTGTGGCTAAACTCTATTTGTATTTACAGTGACATTACTACTTTCTTTTTCCAACTCTCGGCGAGTGCAGACGTGCTTTGTATTGTGTATCTTTTCTTCACTTGCCTACAGACGACAGATGCTAGTTAACTTGCTAGCTATAATCCAACATGTTTACATCTGTTGCTACATATGAAGAGTTCATTTGCATAAACAGTTAACCACCATTTAGAAAAAACAGAGTTAACTGCTTCTGCACATAAACTCTTCATTTACTTTTTGAATGTTTTCACCAAATCACACTCACGTGAAATAGAGGGTTTTAATGATGTTAAATGGAGATAGGAGGTTTGTGCCCAACAGTGACGAAAAGAAGTTAACTCCGTACTTTCTAAATGGTGGTTAACTGTTTTTGCAAATGAACTCTTCATATGTTCGTTCATGTGTACTGTCCCTATTAAATAAGCAAATAAGTAATTAAAAAGTTTGGAGATAGAACAAATGCACAAAATTAAAAGGCTTCTCATAAAAACACTGAAAGCAGAAAAGTTGTCAACACAAACCATTCGATTAGGGCATGAAAAGATTCTAAATTAAGTGTCGTTTGGGACTCAAAATAGCCGGCGTTTCCTTGGGGGCTGAATCAATAGAGCCAGCTCTCTGAACATCCCATCACTACGAGGCTCAGAAACAGGAGTACAGTATGTGAGATTCCCATCCGGTGCTGTGACGTTGCAGCACTGACATGAACCACACATGAACACAGCGGGTGTTTGAACGCATCATGGAGGATTCAGCGAAGAAACGCAAGGAAACATCACCGGAGGAAGAGAGGAGAAGAAAGAGAGGAAGAGACAGAACAAGAGTCAAGATGAGACCGTCTGTTACTGGCTGGAGGGAATCACAGTACAGGTACGATGACGATGATGAAGGTTAGCCGTCGATAGGGGGGTCACTGAGAAAACTGATAAAAATTCTGTTGTGTGTCTTTAATGCACACACACAGATACACAAATACCCCCCCTTTCCGTGATGTCACTACCTCACCGTCCCCCCCAACCCCTCTCAGGCCAACAGCAGAGGATGGCAGGATTGGCTCTTAGCTGCATCCTCTTCCTGCCGTGGTTCCGGGGACACCGGGGACCCCCCCCCCTCCCTGCCATGCGTTTCATGATGTTGTAACTTGTCTGCTTATTTGTACTGAGGTGTGTTTTTTTAAATCCCTACCATGCCCCCCTCCCGAATGTTAGCTTAATCATGTATCTGCAGGTGCAGCGTGCTGGCTGCTGCCTCGCTCGTCATGTTTGGATCATGTCTGCCTGATCTTGGACGGGTTGTTGTACCAGGACACTTGTTCAATGACAAAGGAGGAGGATTAAACATAAAAACAGTCATAAAAAAAAGCAAACAGTGAAAATAAAAAGTTCACTAACAAGTAACGGAGCGGGTTCACTTCTGAAAAGATTCTCTATCATTTCCCAGACGGTTCCTGAAAGACCCCAAACAGGTAAATGCAGAGAACAAGGAGAAGGTGAGATGGGCTGGAGGATGAGAGGTGATGATGGATGAGAGAAGGATCTGTGAATGGACGGATGAGGGTGAGGTGAGACTGAAGATGGATAAATGGATGGAGGATTTAAAGAATAGATGGATGGATGAGGGTTGTTTATTATTGCTTTATTACAGCGTTAACATCAGTATTATTTTTATTAAACAGCGTTATTACACATGCAACCGTGTGACTGGGTTACAGACGTTTAAACTCATCGTTATGAAGCAGCTTAATCATCAAGTCACCTTCATAAAGAGACATGGCAAAACACTGAGTAGGCTTTACACCATGTATTTATTTTGGGCGTATTTACACATCTGATTACGTTACTTTCTCATTTTCAATTGTTCAGTTATGTTTTAGTTTAATGGGAACATTGGTAAATAAATCAAGTCTCATGGAAGAGAAATGGCAGAAACCCCTGAGTGAAACCTTCCCTCTGCTGATCACACATGCCGAACAAAACCAACACAAACCGTATGATTAAAGACAAACACAAGCATTCACATCGTTAATCAGCTGGGAGAGATTTAGCTCATGTTCAGCAGAAAATTACATCTTCAGACCTGAGTTTGTTCTCTTTTTATTATTTAATGTGACACTTTATGAGGTCTAAGACAGGAGTGGCCACGTTTCAGTGTCCAGAGCCACCATCCTGCAGCCTTCAGGTGCACCGTGAACGGCTGGTTACCAGGCCTCTGCAGGGCTGAAACACATGCACATGAGGTCATTCAGCTGTGTCACAGAGGTAAAGGTTGCAGGACTGTGGCTCCGGAGGACCGGACTCATCCTCCCCTGGTCTAAGAAATCTGAAAAAAAAAAAGTTAGATTCAAACCTTAGTTTCATTAATTCATCTGTGCATGAAGTTTCTCTTTTATAAACTCAGTTTCAGTGTTCTTGATTTTTCTCAGCTGGAAATTTTAAGTTCTGAAGTGAAACCACATGTAGCATCAATACACCCAGTCTCCAGTTTTTATCTAAACGTGGGAAAGAAGAGGACATCTCCATCATCCTGATCTGTAGCTTCATTCCAGCACATATGTCTCTTTAGTAGTGTTGAACAGAAAGAAAAACACATTTACACTCAGAATATTCCACATGTAGTGCTTCAGTGCACATGAAGTTCCAGTTCTGACTGCTGCCATGTGCAAACAAGGTGTGTTTTCTTCGTCCTCCGCGGTGCAGAGGAACCCCCGCAGCATTTCTTCAGCTGTCGGGCAGCAGGAAGTTGAGGCAGGAGAAAGGAAAGCCAGACAGGCAATCAGTGTTGGCTGCGACCTGCATGTCCCCAAATAAAGCTTGGCTCCTGTCACTGTCAGCGCTGGCCGCTTCTTTTTTCAGCGCAGCGAGTTGCTGCAGAATCAGCTGGTGTTCGCGGCCCCTCACCAGACCCCTGAAGTACAGAACAGCAACCAGGTGCTTCCTGCTGCAGGGGAGAACAGAAACGGCAACATGAGGAACATATGTTCCATTTATCAGAAAAGCAGCTCACACCACGCTTTTGTTTTAAAAGTGTTGCAGAACTGAAAGTTCATTTGATGACGAGTGATGATGATGATGATGATGATGGGTCTGAACCACAGCAGACATCCACCTGAGGAACCTTACTGACAGCTACTGTTTCTTTTCTTTTTTTAAGAAATGTGTTTAGTTGTGATGCTCAAAATGAAAAGTAGAAGTATTTCTGTCAGAAAAGATAAAGAAGGTCACAGAAGTGCAGAAAGAAAAACGTCTGCATGATTCTGGAGAGGAAACGTCGAGGTCGTGCTCTGGATGTCATTAAGATTTAGAAACACACAGTTCTTAGCCTTTGGAGAGGAAATGAAGCCTGAACGTTGCAGATAAAACAACCGTTTCAGACCAGACGAGACTGAGCATGTTGTTTTTAAAGGAATAGTACACCCACAGAAGGATGGTGCTTCATCTTCTCCTCACCCTCATGCTGAGCAAGACTCTGGAGCACTTTTTAATATTTCCAATGCAGCCGGAGATCCGGCTTACTTTAGCCTTCGTATTATTGCTGCAATATCGTCTGACATAAAAGACGGGGGGGCGAATGGGAACTCTGACTTCACACACACACTCACTCACACACACCACACCAACGGGAGCTAGGCTGGACCTTCGCGCATTCGTGCTGCGTTTAAGTGCTGGTAGAAAGCTGGGTCACCTGGATTTTCATCAGATTTTTTTTTTCAGGAAAAGGTGGTTAAACAGTGCATTCATACCCGGAGCTAGACTCAAAACATCCGGGGCTGAAGCCGCGGGAAAATACGCTGGCGACGCCACTCGGTTAGCCATTTGTTCTGTGGTTTTGGCATGTTTTTCATTTATATTTTGTCCATCCATTCATTTTATTTCTGCTTATCAGAGGTCGGGTTGCGGGGGCAGCTGCCTGAGGAAGCCCAGACTTCTGTCCACAGCCGCCAGCTCATCCGGGGGGATCCCGAGGCGTTCCCAGGCCAGCAGGGAGACGTAGTCCCTCCAGCGTGTCCTGGGTCTCCCCCGGGGTCTGGTCCCGGTGGGACGTGTCTGGAACACCTCACCAGGGAGGTGTCCAGGAGGCATCCTGACCAGATGCCAGAGCCTCCTCATCTGGCTCCTCTCTATACGGAGGAGCAGCGGATCTACTTTGAGCCCCTCCCGGATGACTGAGCCCCCCCCCCCCCCCCCCCCTATCTCTAAGGGAGAGCCCGCCCCCCCTGCGGAGGAAACTCATTTCGGCTGCTTGTACACTTGTTCTTTCGGTCATGACCCACAGCTCATGGCCATAGGTGAGGGGGGGGAACGTAGATGGACGGTAAATCCAGAGCTTCTCCTTCTTCAGCTCCTTCTTCACCACGACGGACCGATGCAGAGTCTTGATCACTGCAGACGCCGCACCGATCCGTCTGTCCATCTCCCGCTCCATTTTTCCCTCACTCGTGAATGAAACCCGAGGTACTTGAACTCCTCCACCTGGACCAGGACCTTACTCCCGACCCAGAGAGGACACTCCCCCTTTTCCGGGTGAGGACCATGGTCTCGGATTTGGAGGTGCTGATTCTCATCCTGGCCGCTTCACACTCAGCTGCAAATGGCTCCAGTGAGAGCTGGAGATCACGGCCCGATGACGCCAACAGAACCACGTCATCTGCAAACAGCAGAGACCCGATCCTGAGGCCACCAAACCGGATCCCCTCAACACCTCGGCTGACCTAGAAATCCTGTCCATAAAGGTTCTGAACAGGATCGGTGACGAAGGGCAGCCCTGGTGGAGTCCAACTCTCACCGGGAATGGATCCAACCTACAGCCGGAAATGCGGACCAAGCTCTGGCACCGGTCGTACAGGGACCGGACAGCTCGAACAACGGGGTCTTTCTAAAATGTTCTGTTACCAATGTTAGAAAGAAAAATATCATTTACAAAAGTGAAGAGCGCATTTGCAAAAACAGACGAACACCATTTAGAAAAAACGGAGCTAACTGCTTTTGCATAGAAACTCTTCAAATATATATTTATATGTAGCGCTGCGATTCTTAAAATTTATTTTTGTAATTCTAAAAGTATTGCAGTGCAACGTATCTTGCTGTGACATCATCACATGGTCATGCTGTGATACGTCACATACATATGACTGGAGGGTTTGAGTGACTGCATAACGGCGTCTGATGATTGATGAAGAAATAATATAAATATTAAAGTTATGAAAAGTTAATTCATCTTCTAAATCTCTGGAATCGTGCGTACAGACAACGCATGTCTGACAGCTGCTGCAGGTGGAGGAGATGGTAGAAACTCAGGGTTTCTTAAAGATAACCTGCCAGATAGCAGGTTATGCTCACAGAATCTGTTACCATGGTGACTGACTCAGAGTTTCAGATACCCGGTGACTCTGAGTTTCCCTCATCTCAGTGTTAACACACTCAAAGTTCACCACATAACCCGCTTTCTGGAAAACCACCAGGTAGTTTGAAGTTGTGGCTCTTTCTCCTTTTTCATGAACCTCAGTAATGAAGAAGAGTTTGTCGGTTAACATGATCCGTAAAACAGAAACCTGGTGGTGAACTACTTCCCGTGTCTCTGGGATATTTTCCACCAGGTGGAAACTTACGGTATTCCTGCAGTCACAGTTTCATGTAAATGTGGTTGGATTCTTTTAAAATGTTTCTGTTTAAACAGGCATTATAAGTTCATATGTGAATAATGGAAGAAGTGGGACGAACGCTGCCTCTTGTTGTGGATCAGTAGTTTATTCTCATGCCCTCCTCTCACTCCTGTGATTTGTAGTTTACTTTTCTAAATAGTTTACTTTTACTAGCTGATTACAAGTACAACAGTTTCCCTCCAGTTTTCTAATGTGCCTCCACAACCACAAAGAGGAACTTGTCTCTTGTTGTGTCTTCATTTTGGGTTATTCTGGGTTTTTTTGTGATTTTTTTCCTTTTTCTTTTGCGTGTTAGATGTGAGGTAACCCTCATGAATGTTTTGCTGTGATAGTTTGTTAGAAACTGACCATGAGCAGGAAGCCCCTCCTCTGAATCCATGACCTCAGCTGTCCCTGAGCCGCTGCAGCTCCAAACACTCCCCGGAGCTCTGTCATCCTCCTTTGCTTTCAGTATTGCCTTGATGAGGACTTTCCGCCTCATTATAAAGTAGGAAAAGTTGATATCAATCTTTTAGGCTGGAAGGGAAGTCTCGTTCTCATGAGACTGTTTCTGGAGTGCTACTGATTAACTCATATTGACTGTTTGACCTACAGTAAATGAAGTGGTGACTGAATGCCCCTGATAACAGCAGCAGACCTGATAACCCCTCACTGTAGAAAGAGATTAGTTGACCCAACTTAACTAGATCAAGTCATCTTGTTGCTTTGACCGAGTTAAGTTGAGGCAACTTATAGTGTCAAGTTTATTCTACTTCAAAATACAAGTTAATGTAACATGCAGTCTGAACTTTCTGTATCAAGCAAGTTGAACTTGAACAAATTATTTGAGATAACTTTTAGAGATGGTGGTTGAAAGTTCCTACAGCGGTGAATCAAGTTGGCCCAACACTGAACACATCATTGATGCAACTTGTGATTTATTAATTCTGTTTTATTTAAAAAGTAATCTGTACTGGAAAACATTACTTAACAGAGGAGTGCCCAAGTCGTCCTTGAGAGCTACTTTCCTACAATTTTTAGAACATACTTTCTTCAACACACCTGAATCAAATGGCTAATTCCCGTCTGCAGCTCTGCAGAGGTAACGAGCTATTTATTTGCTTCAGGTGTGTTGGAGATGGGATGAAACCAAAATGTGCAGGATAGCAGCTCTCGAGGACTGAACTTAGGAACCCTTGACTTAAAAGCTCTGTTTAAAAGATGCTGGCTTAACATTGAATTAATAAATCATTTAATCCCTTTGCTCTTAATGCAACAGCGTGCAACAGAGCAGATTTAGAGTCTGACAGAACAGCAACATTATGCATGTTGTGTTTTGCACTTCTGTAAAATTCACAATGAAGACTGAAGATGAGGATGTTGTCAGATGTGAAAATAATGTTCTGGTGGAGCCAAAGCCCGGATGCCTCATCAGAGATTTATTATGCACATATTTTTCCCAGTGAAAAACTGATCAAATGATTATTGAATGCAATTAAGAAAAAAAAAAAAAGTTTTACCAATTAACTGGTTTTAATTTGCTTTTCCCATGAGCCTTTGTGGTCCGGATATGTTGCGTTTTGAATTAACCCCGCCCCCTTTGTTGTTCGTACATGCTAAAGCTTTTAGAGTGTAGTTGGTGAGCATTTCTGTTCAGAGCTGCTTTCCTTTTCGTCCCCTCTGCACCATCATGTTTGGAGGAAGACGGGAGCACGTACCTGAAATCTGGGTAATGCTGCACGAGAGGCAGCAGGTGGTTCTTAATGTCCGTCTTGTTTCTCTGTCCGATGACGTTGCTCAGGTCTTCTCCTACAGGGTGGAGCCACTCGTAAGTGGAATTCTACAGAAGAAAAAAAAGTAGCAATGCATGAACCACGGTAGGTGAGACGTGTTTAGGGTCAGTATCTGGAGACTGACAGTTTACAGTTAAACTCTTGACTGGGACTGTATAACTGTACAGTAGCAATGTAAGATAAAAAACAATAATAAATCAGCGGCTTTCTATCAACTCCATCAAATTTTAAAATGTGATACGTTAAGTTTTGCTGCATGGAAGAAGCATGAAGTCATGACAGCAGGGCCTGTGACTCAGGATGTCCTCGACGGTGGAGAGGTTTTGTCTAAAGAACAATTATAACATCAGAGTTTGGCGGATTGCAGTTTGTTGGTGTCTAGGTAGCAGGTGCTTTTCTCAGCTGTGGTGCAACGGTGTGCATCGGGGGCATGCGCCGGCCTGTAGAGTGCAGAGAAACCCCCCCAATAACTAACGGAGAGTTAACTCTGAACTCACAGGACAATAGTACTCATTCGTTTGTTCATTCTACTTAAAGTATTGGTGATTTCTTGATGGAAACAGGTGTGGCAGTAATCAGGCCTGGGTGTGGATAGAGAAACTGAACTCAGCTTTCCAAAGATGATAAACCACAGTTAATTTATGTTTTAACAGAGGGGCAATCACTTTTTCACACAGGACCATGGAGGTTTGGATTCCCCCCCCCTTGCAAATAAAAATCTTCATTTAAAAACTGCATTTTGTGCTTACTTGTGTTATCTTTGTCTCACATTAAAATTGTTTGATGATCTGAAACATTTAAGTGTGACAAACATGCAAAAAATAGGAAATCAGGAAGGGGGCAAAACCTTTTCACACAACTGTATCTATGTGGACATGGCTTCATTTTTAATAATCATTGGGTCTGTACAGTCAAATCCTTGCGGACCCCTGGGGTGGGGGACACCCCCGGGGGGAGTTAGGGACCCCAGGTTGAGCAGCACTGTACTAGCATAAGAACTATCAGGTCCTAAAGTGGCTCGTTTGCATCACTCAGACACTTCTGGCTCCATGTTCACATTTCTGGATCAAGAAATTACTTTTCAGGAAAAACTGCGCAAATAGATAAAAAATCTAAGACGATACTGAAGACAAGTGGGTCTGAAAACTATAACAAGCCTCTCTTGAGGAGATTCCACCTTTACAAATAAAAGAAAACCCACATCATGAGTTTAGTCATCATCATCCCATCAGCAGGGATCATCATTAATCTGTAAAAATGGGACAACGTTGCTCAGAAAGTGAAATTCTCTTGTTTGGTAAGTTTATCAGGCAGCTCTGCATCGGCCGGAATGTCAACATGACTCAGCAACAAAGGAACCGGGACCTTTGACCCAGAATGGGAAGTAAAACTTGTTTTAATGGATTTCAGCTGCTGTCTCCTCTACATCCTTCTACTCGCAATAAAAACCGTGCAACTGGAACCCTACAGAAAAAATAATATTAAAAAGAATCTAAATAAAACATTTTCGTCCTCTATGCATGATCTAATTACTGTATGTCTCATCACTGACTTCTTCATAATTGTGTATTGTTGCAGCTGATGTGTTGCAGTAACGTTTTGGCTCAGATACACGGAGGAAAGCAGTTCTCGTAGCTGTGGAAGTCAAAAGTTTATTACCATCTCCTCAAACAGATCCCGGAGCTGGTTCCACTGCTCTCGGATCTTGGCCGCCGCCTTCTCGTGCTTCCGGTTCTTGCATGAGTAGTTGTTTTTCATCAGCTGGCCAACATATTCCTTCACCACGTGGTAATGCAGTCGGCTCACCAACTCCTGTCTCCGGGAGACGCACCCACCCACACAAACACATAAACAGAGAGGTTAACACAGCAAACCTCAGGGAGGGTCAGCAGCTATCAGATCATGTGAACTTGCTGCCCAACTTCCCCCCATTCGCTCGTTCCTGAGAGATCCATGCTGTCACAGCATCAGGTCTAAAACAACAGAGCCCTCCCTGAACTCCTGGGAAATTCCTAGGGAGTAGATAAAAAGGCAATTCCGACTTTTTCGGAAGTACCACTCAGTTTGTAAAAATAAAGCATATAATGATGACTGTGGCCCGCGCCTCAGATCTGTTTTTAGAGGAATCGTAAACATTATCATTAACATAATTAAACTAATTCAAATGGTTTTGACTTCACAAAAACTGGTAGTACTGGGATTATGACACCATTAGTCAGAGCTCAACCAGAGTGGATGGTACTGCTGGTTCCTGGGCTGATTCATGGATGAAACCGTATCAGTAAGTCAATAAATGTGACATTATTTCATTTTATTCCATCTGAAAAGTGTGCTGATGTTCATAAATAGATAGGAATGACACGGTTATTAATCACAGGTTTGATGATGATACATTAGATAATAGTGATTCTTCCACCGTGAGATTTCATGTTGATTCGTCTCAGGAGCCAGCGATCGCTATGAGGCAGTATCACCATGCATCCAGTCAGCGAGCCAACATGGGACAAGCCTTAGTGGAAAAACCGATTAAAACATAGGAAATCATTTGTAAGGAAGACGATGTGTCTGTATGCAGGACGCCTGTCAGGTCTCCTTTATCAGCACCTGTCACGGGGAAACGAGCCGATCTGCGCTCATGAGATGTAGGATGGTTGTTCATCAGTCTCCCCGACCCAGGACACACAGGGGACACTATGTCTCTATGCTGGTCTGGGAATGAGACGGACGGACGGACGGACGGATGGACAAACAGGTGGATGGATGGATGGATGGATGGATGGATGGATGGATGGATGGATGGATGGATGGATGGATGGATGGATGGATGGATGGATGGATGGATGGATGGATGGATGGATGCATGGATGGATGGATGGATGGATGCATGGATGGATGGATGGATGCATGGATGGATGGATGGATGGATGGATGCATGGATGGATGGATGGATGGATGGATGGATGGATGGATGGATGGATGGATGGATGGATGGATGGATGCATGGATGGATGGATGGATGGATGGATGGATGCATGGATGGATGGATGGATGGATGGATGGATGCATGGATGGATGCATGGATGGATGGATGGATGGATGGATGGATGGATGGATGGATGGATGAATGCATGGATGGATGGATGGATGCATAAATGGATGGATGCATGTATGTATGGATGGATGGACAGACAGGTGGATGGATGTATGGATGGATGGATGCATGGATGGATGGATGGATGGATGGATGGATGGATGGATGCATGGATGGATGGATGGATGGATGGATGGATGGATGGATGGATGGATGGATGGATGGATGGATGCATGGATGGATGGATGGATGGATGGATGCATGGATGGATGCATGGATGGATGCATGGATGTTTCTGTTCTTCACGTGACGAGTCTGTGCATATCCAGCTGTGATGTGCCACTATGACAGTCAGACTAACTGTTATAATAAACAGGTGCTAAAACTTTGGTTACAGCAGATAATGGTTTACAGTCCGTCTTGCTTTAGTGAAGGGCGTCAAAGTGGTTCCAGAAAGGGCCGTGTGGCTGTTTTTCTGTTTCTTTCCAACCAAGCAGTAGCATACCAGATTCCACTCATCTCGTCAAGTCTTCAGGTTAAGACTGAACTCACTTGATGAGATGAGTGGAGTCTGGTGTGCTACTGCTTGGTTGGAAAGAAAACCAGCAGCCACACGGCCCTTTCTGGAACCACTTTGACACCCCTGCTTTAGTGTCTCCAGATAGAAATTTATCTTTACCAGCTTTTTTCCACGATATGAACGTTATCCAGAATGTGGTTGAGTCTGTCTCTGCTAAAATTAGATTTTGATATTTTAGTTGTTTTTTGTGGTCTGAAATAAATGGAGTTTATTATGTTATATTTGTGGTATCGTCTCATATCAGTCGCTGCTTCCTGAATCAAATCCACACTGTGACAGAATTTGTGGTAATACTGTATTGTGAACAAACATGTGGTTACATGCCAACCTGTCAAAAAGCCAAAAAGCAAAGTAAAAAGCCGTCTGAGTCTGTGGACCAGTCCTGTAAATGTCTGACCTGTGGACAGACCACCTGTCACTCATGGAAGTGAGTTTTTCCAGTAAACGGAATGACTGGTGATTCTCATTAAGTTTAAAGAGCTGGAAACGTCTGAGTGAGTTTCTCAGAACACTTCCTCCTCTTCCTCCTCTTCCTCCTCACCTGAACATGTGGAGGCCTCATTAAATCCGAGTGTGTAGAAAGCAGCTCTATCCGGCTACGAAGTTGATGAAAGTCTTCATTGTTAGTGAGCCACTTCCTCGTCATCATTCTCCTCAGGAACGACTGGAGAACAATAAAGAAAGTCAAAATGTGGCACTTCATGGTAATCTCTTTCAATTTTCCTCAACATAGATTGAAGTGAAAGTGAGAAAAGCTTTTACTGTAACTAACTTGTTAAGTTTGATATCAATCTTTTAAACACTTTGCATTTTATTGAGGCAACTTTTCCTCTCAGAGTAAATGTGTTTGTTTACTCATTAATCACATTACAGTCTTTATTAACAGGAAATTTGCATGTACAGGGACTGAAAGTGAGTCAAAAAGCACCAAATGTCCAAAGAAAAACTTTGAAAGACCTGACAACCTCTGCTCCTTGAAAGCAAAACGGAAATCAATAACCATCGTTGTGGAATAAAGGGGAGCGTTTCTCCTTTCCCTGAACGTGCACATGCTCTAAGTCCCTTATTTAAAGAAAGCTTAATTGTTTTAACTTGAGCTACAAGAGGAAACGAGCTCTTTTCTATTCCTCTTTTAAGAAGCCACAGTGGGGAAAGAAGATGTGTTCAGTAGGGGAATATACGGCTAAAAACCAGAAGTGAGTTTTTCACCCATCACAATGTCAGTAGTATTCAACACGCTGGACTGCTTTACCTTGACGTCATCTATGAACTGGTCCTCCAGGCCTTGCAACAGCCGATCGATCAGCCACTTTGCCTCTTTTCTGAACGCTTCCACCCCATTTGGACAGCTGTCTTGGTACCCATCCATGTGCTGCCTGCAGTTCAGGGAGAAAGCATCAGTATGAAATCTATCCCGATGTTTAATCACCTGCTAAGAAGAGTGGCTGAAAATGATAGATCCATGCTCCTCCCATCCCAGGATTCAAACAACTTGAAAAAACTCCGAGGCCCTGATGAAAGACCTACATGAAACTGTGCACGCTGTGTTCATCTTGCTTAGTTGGAAAGAGATGCAAACAGAAATACGCTAATGAGAATTTAGCTGCATTATTAGTTCGCCATGGAAGGTTCAGGAACTCGTCAAGACAAAATGAAATTCAACCTGATGTAGATAGATTTATTATTGGAAGAGGCACATACAAAAGATAATATAAAATAAGTATATTGAATATGAAATAAAAACAATACAACAGATTTCCCTGCAGAGCCTTGAGGCCGGTTTGTGACGACATTAATGAGGAGTTACTGTTGCTGCTATTACTATTATTGCTATAATTATTGCTGTTATTACTATTAATATTACTACTATGGGGCCCTATGAAATCTGTTTTATTTTCTCTATAATTCTGTATTATTTTTTCCCATTTTCAGTGTTTCTCTGTTTTAATTTTTGAGAATTCCATTATTATTTTATGCAAATTTAACACCAATACGGTATATAAAACAATTAGATACATACAATTTATTCAGTTAGAATTGAAAATTTGAATGATTTCACACTTTTAAACATATGCAAACACATACTAGTGACCATGTGACCCCCAACTTAGTGACCCCCTTTGGAGCATTTTCCTGAGATAAGCTTTCCTTTTTATTCAGAAAAAAACCCCAAACATTTATGCAAATTCTCGCTCATTTGCATGATATTCATGATTATAACAAATACTGTTTTTAAAGTGAACCTGACCTAAATAGTGATGTTTGCTGGGTTGTTATTGAATAAAAGAATGAAAACTGCATGTCGGTGCTGCACGTCTGCAGTCCTGCAGCATTGGGATGTTGCCCCTCATCCAGCAGCTGCAACTATTTATGCAAAAATCTGCCAATTCATATCTGCTTTTCTGATCTACTAAATACAGGCACGGACAATGTGTGCAAAGCTGATATTCCATATTCTCCTCTGAATATTTTCTAGGAAAACCACCTATATTCATCAAAGGCAGAAATGGCCGCCCTGCGGAGGAAACTTATTTCAGCAGCTTGCACCGGCAATCTCGTTCTTTCGGTCATGACCCACAGCTGGTGACCACAGGTGAGGGTAGGAACATAAATTGACTGGTAAATAGAGAGCTTGTCCTTCTGGTTCAGCTCCTTCTTCACCAGGACAGACCGATGCAGAGTCTTCATCACACCTATCCGTCTGTCCATCTCCCGCTCCATCCTTCCCTCACTACTGAACAAGACCCAGAAATACAAGACCCAGATGGAGGACCTCATCCTCCATCTGGGGCAGGACCATCTCCTAACCCTAACCCTAACTTTGGGGAAGCCTAATTACTGATTGCAGCTGGCACCAAATTTCACTGCAGAGTACTTTCTTTTCTTTGCTGCGTCCGCCATTTTTTCTTTGAGAGTTCGAGTGACAGACATCTGCTCCAAAAATGAGTTTATCCCCACACAGCGTCATGCCCTTAGCTCTGTTATTAGCTGGCGATATATACAGAAATCTCCACCCAGAAACATCCCGAATGCACCAAAACAAAGGGAAAAGGCGAATTGCAGACAGGAAGAGGGGAGTTGCAAACAAACTCACTACCGTACGAGAGTAGAGGCCCAAAGGTGCAGATTGAGATGGATTTCACTCACACAAGTCTAGCGTTTATTTTCAGGGGGGAAACTCTAGACTCTACCTTTAAGGATTTATTATTTCATTACTTTCTAATCTCTTTTAGCATTGTTATTATTTCTTTAGAAG
The DNA here is from genome assembly GCA_023101725.1 of Atherinomorus stipes. NCBI lineage: Eukaryota > Metazoa > Chordata > Actinopteri > Atheriniformes > Atherinidae > Atherinomorus > Atherinomorus stipes. The sequence continues at coordinate 214,612 of JALJCO010007541.1, read as the reverse complement.
ACTTATTGCTTTATTGCTTTAATAAAGCTTTTAACCTGCCCCGGCTCATTCTGGCAATGGTCCCTTTCCTCTGCAGCCTGGTGTTGAAAAGAACCGTCACACCATGTGTGACACAACATCTCCAACAATGATTCAGCTTGGTTTGAGAAGACCACGTCACATCAGGATGGAAAACCTTCATTATTGGAAAAAAAGTGATTTATCAGAACTTCCAGTGATTCTTCGAAGTCTAATGAAAACATGGAACATAACAGAACCCTGAGTTTACTTCTAGTCCCTGCTATATCAGTCTCAGCTGGAGTCCACCGTCATTTGCTGGTAAGTTTATTGTTTTTCTACTGAAGATTGAGGCAATCATGTCTACAACAACCTGCTGCCAGCATGTCACAATAGAAGTGAGAAAGCTGGCTGAAAATGTGTGTAAAACTAGAGGGTCACTGGGATCCAAACTTCCTCGAACAATCTGCTTCTGTTTACACTGGCATGAAAAATTATGAGCTGTCTCTTTAAACGATTTCCATGACTGGAAGACGCAGCTCAGACAGGATGTGTGTTTGGCTGTGATTCAGATTAACTCAGCCTTTATGCAACAAACATCGGGTAATTTCCAGAGTGAAGGCAAGACCCTTCTTGCCTGGTGGGGGTTGCAGTCTTTTGTAGAGATTGTCATCAATCATTTCAAATGCATTTTTACTGTGTGTGTTTGTAGATGTGCAGCTTTACCAAACTTTTCCTTTTAGGATTTCTTTGCTTAAAAAAAACTACAGCACACTTAACTTAACTACAGCACACTGTACAAGTAAAAGAGTACGCTGTAATTATCAGTGTTTACAATTCATGTGCAAAAAGGACTGAAGTTCATTTTTGACTATTTTGATCAGGAATTAAGTGTAAAGCAACACAAATAAGTCTATGAGGCAGCAGGATTTCCACACCTGCAGTAAGTCAGTTATATTATATAGATTTCAATGGAAAACAGGCTCAAAGTTCTCTAGAAAAAAAGTCTGGAGACAATACTGTGGACATTAGCACTCTCATAAGCTCCCATGTCCCTCTGTTGGAAAGCTCTAAAGCAGGGCTGTCCAATTTAGGGCCTGGGGGGCAAACTTGGCCTGCGAGGCATTATTTTTGGCCCCCTTCCTATTGTGTTTTTTTTTTTTTTTTTTGGTTTTGTTTGCTTTTTTTTAATGATGGTTTCCCCAGCAGTGTGAAAAAATCTTTTGATATTTATTCATTGTTGCACTTCACTTCCTGACCACATTAACATTGCATCACATTTTGGGTAGGGGTGACGCTGTGTTTCGTCTACCAGCTCAGATCTGGAAGACCATGAGACTACGTGAGAAGATGCTGCCCAAAATAAAACCTCATACAAACTAATGTGAAAAACAAATGTTGAACACAGCAAAACAGTGTTATTCGTTTTCCACATTACTTTTTATGAGGGTTTTATTTTAAACAATTTCTTACACTGCATCATGAAGTTTTAGTTTTGGCGCACGACCATCTACCCCAAGTCATTTTTCGGCCCCCCAATGTAAAAAATGTAGACGCCTCTGCTCTAAAGTATCAGGACCTTCTATGCAGGGTTTTAACCAAGGCACACATTTTGCATCTCATCTTCCTCTGACTCCAGGTTTTAATCCAAAACTATGTTCCAATCTTCTTCAAATTTACAAATAGATTCATAGAAGCAAAAGAAAAAGTAAAAAAAAAAGTAAAGAAAGAAATGTAACTCAGTGTGACTCCGGCATATTGCCTGAATCTTTTCCACTCTAACTCATTCTCATTTAACAAAGCTGAAAACATGCAGAACATGCTTGTGTGTGTGTGTGCGTGTGTGTGTGTGTGCGTGTGTGTATGGTGTGTGTTTTCCAGGCCTGTTTCATGAGTTTATTTTTTAAAATTATCTGTCTAATCTGACTTTCACTGGTTAAATTTCATAGAATTTGTATTCATTATTACTTTTGTCAGATTCGAGTTATTTCTGTGACCACTGGCTTTTTCTCTCATTAACGGAGGGGTACCAACAATTTTGTCCACGTGTGAACGTAGTGAAACGTAGCTCGTGAAGTTTGACGCAGCCAACAGCAGCTACGTTTGTTTAGTGAGACGTTCATGTGGAAGTCTCTCTAATGAGACAAAATTGTGATTTGTGCCTTTACTGTATGAGACTAAAAATAAAAGGAATGAGCGGGATGCATGCCGTCAAATAAACAGAATTACTCTTAAAAGTAGAATTTATGTAAAAATTTACCGGTAGTAAATGTAGCGTGTTACGACCCACCTCTGCCGTAGAGCACCTTTTATTCTGCATGGTGACACTGTGGTGCTGCTTCCTGGTGGGTGTGTACGAATAACTACTTCTGTCTAGTTTGACCTCTTTTCTGTGCAGTTCTGTGTGCATATGTAATCTTATGATACTCCAGTAGATGTTTTTATGTAAGATGTCTTCAGCTAAGTTGCCACCTGCAGGTCCTCCTGTAGGGGATTGCTAGTTTTGTCTTCCAGCAAAGACCATGAATGTTGTTTATGGGTTTCTGTACAGATGCACCAGTTGTCTGTGTTGGTGTATCCATGTTTTTCTTTCTTGTCTTCACTCTGCTTGTTTCCTTTTTTCTGTTCACTCCTTATCATTTCTTTTCTTAACCATCTCTATCTTGTCAGGTCCAGCAATATTATATAAAATGCAAAAATAAACAAGCATTTTGATTAAATAAAATCAAATAAGATGAATAAATTCAGAATATCAAGAGCAGCCATACAGCTGTGTGAAAAGGTTTTTGCCTCCTTCCTGATTTCTTACTTTTTTGCATGTTTGTCACACTTAAATGTTTCAGATCATCAAATAAATTTTAATGTGAGACAAAGATAACACAAGTAAACACAAAATGCAGTTTTTAATGAAGATTTTTATTTTTAAGGGGGGGGGGGGATATCCAAATCTCCATGGTCTTGTGTGAAAAAGTGATCTTCCCCTAAACCTAATAACTGGTTGTTCCACCTTTAGCAGCAACAACTGCATCAAGCGTTTGTGATAACTGGCAGTGAGTCTTCTGCAGCGCTGTGGAGGAATTTTGATCCACTCATCTTTGCAGAATTGTTGTAATTCAGCCACATTGGAGGCTTTTCCAGCATGAACCGCCTTTTTAAGCTCATGCCACAGCATCTCAATGGGATTCAGGTGGGGGCTTTGACTAGGCCACTCCAAAGTCTTCATGTTGTTGTTCTTAAGCCATTCAGAGGTGGACTTGCTGGTGTGTTCTGGATCATTGTTCTGCTGCAGAACCCAAGTGCGCTTCAGCTTGAGGTCACCAACAGATGGCCGGACGTTCTCCTTCAGGATTTTTTGGTAGAAGCAGAATTCATGGTTCCATTTACCACAGCAAGTCTTCCAGGTCCTGAAGCAGCAAAACAGCCCCAGACCATCACACTACCACCACCATATTTTACTGTTGCTATGATGTTCCTTTTCTGAAATGCCGTGTTACTTTTACGCCAGATGTAATGGGACCTCCACCTTCCAGAAAGTTCCACTTTTGTCTCGTCAGTCCACAGAGGATTTTCCCAAAAGTCTTGGGGATCATCAAGATGCTTTCTGGCTAAACTGAGACGAGCCTTTATGTTGTTTTTGCTCAGCAGTGGTTTTGGTCTTGGAACTCTGCCATGCAGCCATTTTTGCCCCCAGTCTCTTTCTGATGGGGGAGTCATGAACACTGACCTTCATTGAGGCAAGTGAGGCCTGCAGTTCTTGGATGTTGTTCTGGGGTCTTTTGTGACCTCTTGGATGAGTCGTCGTTGTGCTCTTGGGGTCATTTTGGTCGGCCGGCCCCTCCTGGGAAGGTTCACCACTGTTCCATGTTTTCACCATTTGTGGATAATGGTTCTCACTGTGGTTCTCTGGAGTCCCAAAGCTTTAGAAATGGCTTTGGAACCTTTTCCAGACTGATAGATCTCAATGACTTTGTTTCTCATTTGTTCCTGAATTTCTTTGGATGGCAGCATGATGTCTAGCTTTGGAGGATCTTTTGGTCTACTTCACTTTGTCAGGCAGGTCCTATTTAAGGGATTTCTGATGGAGAACAGGTGTGGCAGTAATCAGGCCTGGATGTGGATAGAGAAACTGAACCCAGCCTTCCAAAGATGTGATAAACCACAGTTAATTTATGTTTTAACGGGGGGGGGGGGGGGATCACACAGGACCATGGAGGTTTGGGTCCCCCCTCCACTAAAAAAAACTTCATTCAAAAACTGCATCTTCTGTTTACTTGTATTATCTTTGACTCACATTAAAATTTGTTTGATGACTGAAACATTTAAGTGTGACAAACATGCTAAAAAGTAAGAAATTAGGAAGGAGGCAAAAGCTTTTTCACACAGCTGTATATTCATGAAGCTCCTCTTGGAAAAGTAAATCTGATCAACACAACAAAGCAGCCAGAGCATCATTCTGCTGCTACCACGCTGAACAGGACAAGTTAAAGGCGCTATAGAAAATGTTTCTGCATTTCAGAAAGCAGAGCCTCTTGGCAAGTTTTTGAAAAACAAGACGAACCTGCTGGATTCTCAGCTGCCTCCTCCAGCCACAGAACAACGTTCACCAGCCACTCCGGTGTTCAGCAGACAGCAGCTACAGATTCTCCATCAGGTCACAAACGCAAGTAAAACAGATGTAGTTGTCTGAACGTCGCTAACTGCGAGCAGAAGGATGTTAGATACCTGCTGGAAATGTCAGACGAGTGCACGCAGCTTCCAGGTTGCAGTATCACTCTCACCAATCAATCTCTCTCATTTATCAGTCTGGCCCATTACCCGTTCTTACTACGGTAGTAAAAGTGATGACGAGCCAGAAGACAAATGAAAAGGTTCAGGAATGCAGAGATGATTGGAGGATGTTTTTTCACCCCCATTCCTTTCGCAGCTGATGTAATATAATATTTATATATTTAAAGCTTTTAGTTAATCATGCGTATGAGGTAGTAAACCCGAATATTGCAAAAATTATTGAAACATCTTCTATAATGCCTTAAAAAAAACAAGAAAAATAAAATAAACTGTTCACATGCACTCAAAATTAACTGGAATATACATTTCTGGTACAAAATTAGCTTATTTAAATGATCTCATGTAGATTCAGAATCAGCAAAATATGTGTAAAAAGATCCGATAAATCTGTCAAAGTACACGAGGGCCAGTGCAGGCATCAGTCACAACTTGTTTGAAACAGGGTGGGTAAAACAGAAAGCAGACATCAAAGAGTGCCTGCAGCAAAACATTCCCAGTTACATGCACGTTTAATTACCCGGGAAAGAACGGGCTTTTACCCTTTACTGGGTGAAGAAACATATTAGCACGCTTCGTTGGACACAGAAATGTTCCGCTCGTCCATGAAATCATACGACCACATGCAGTTCTTCACAGTTATCACTAAAGATCAGGCCCAGCCCCCTCCCCGATAATGAGAGCAAACTGCAGCTCTGAAACTTTCGTTAGGGAAAGTATCCAGCTTTGAAAGTCCTGTGACATCCTCCAGTTTCATAACAACTCTTTTCTCTGGTTGAAATTTTCAAGAAACTCAAGGAAAAGGGTTAACCACATCTGCTTTGAGACGGACAGAGGAGGTCCAGCTGGCATGCCCCCGTCGCTTCCTCCTCCCACACACTTACAGCCCAGCGCTGTTTCTCACTGCCAGCTCTGTTTCCTTGAAATCACGTGAGCTGACATTGTCTCTGCCGCTGCAGAGCAAACAGCTGCCTCACAGCGCCCCGCCATCGTCACACAAACGGCAAACTTGACAAACACATTGTTCCTCCTGCAAGTAATTCAGCTGGCTTCACATCGTCCATGTTGGCACAGCTGATGGGGAGAATTCTGCAAACAAAAGCTACTTTGAATACGGCAGACCGTCCTCCCCAAAGGATCATTTTTCCATCTCAGACATGTTCACCTCACACATGTCATGACTCAGTTTGTGCTAATGTTGCATAACCGTGGCTACTTTTTATCTCTTTTCCTTAATCGGGTCAGCTATGCTACTGTATGCTATACCAGCGACATACGCACATCAAAGCACATCATTTCAGGGAGGCGGAGTCTCTCAGATGTAAAAATGACTGCAGGTTCACCAGTCTGAGACAAAGAGGGTCTAAACACAGTCCACAGTCCGGCTGCTGAACTGGTCTGTCTGCAGTCCAGAGTCCACCTGCTGAACTGGTCTGCCTGCAGTCCAGAGTCCACCTGCTGAACTGGTCCGCCTGCAGTCCAGAGTCCGACTGCTGAACTGGTCCGTCTGCAGTCCAGAGTCCACCTGCTGAACTGGTCTGCCTGCAGTCCAGAGTCCGGCTGCTGAACTGGTCTGTCTGCAGTCCAGAGTCCACCTGCTGAACTGGTCTGCCTGCAGTCCAGAGTCCTGCTGCTGAACTGGTCTGCCTGCAGTCCAGAGTCCTGCTGCTGAACTGGTCTGCCTGCAGTCCAGAGTCCGGCTGCTGAACTGGTCCGCCTGCAGTCCAGAGTCCTGCTGCTGAACTGGTCTGCCTGCAGTCCAGAGTCCTGGTCCTGAACTGGTCTGCCTGCAGTCCAGAGTCCTGCTGCTGAACTGGTCTGCCTGCAGTCCAGAGTCCGGCTGCTGAACTGGTCCGCCTGCAGTCCAGAGTCCTGCTGCTGAACTGGTCTGCCTGCAGTCCAGAGTCGTGGTCCTGAACTGGTCTGCCTGCAGTCCAGAGTCGTGGTCCTGAACTGGTCTGCCTGCAGTCCAGAGTCCTGCTGCTGAACTGGTCTGCCTGCAGTCCAGAATCCTAGTCCTGAACTGGTCCGCCTGCAGTCCAGAGTCCTGCTGCTGAACTGGTCTGCCTGCAGTCCAGAGTCCTGCTGCTGAACTGGTCTGCCTGCAGTCCAGAGTCCTGCTGCTGAACTGGTCTGCCTGCAGTCCAGAGTCCTGCTGCTGAACTGGTCTGCCTGCAGTCCAGAATCCTGCTGCTGAACTGGTCTGCCTGCAGTCCAGAGTCGTGGTCCTGAACTGGTCTGCCTGCAGTCCAGAGTCCTGCTGCTGAACTGGTCTGCCTGCAGTCCAGAATCCTAGTCCTGAACTGGTCTGCCTGCAGTCCAGAGTCCTGGTCCTGAAATTGTCTGCCTGCAGTCCAGAGTCCTGGTCCTGAAATTGTCTGCCTGCAGTCCAGAGTCCTGGTCCTGAAATTGTCTGCCTGCAGTCCAGAGTCCTGCTGCTGAACAGGTCTGCCTGCAGTCCAGAGTCCTGCTGCTGAACTGGTCTGCCTGCAGTCCAGAGTCCTGCTGCTGAACTGGTCATGAAAGCAGAAATCCAGCAACCAGGTCCAGGACTGCAGAGCATCTAGAATCCTGCATCAGACCAGAACGGGACAACGTTCCTCTTCTAAAACTCCAGAAACTGGTTTCCTCACCTCCCAGATGTTACAGACAGTTGTTGAAAGAAGAGGAGATGATACACGATGGTAAACGTCACCCTGGAACTAGTTTTTACAGACGTGTTACTACACAATGGTAAACGTCACCCTGGAACTAGTTTTTACTTTTTACACACATGCTTCTGCCATCAGATTCACAATCAGCTCATATTTTCCCTAAAATGATAAAAGATTTAACACCTGATTTGTTGTTTATGATCTATTCTGAATCAAATATGGGTTGATGTTATTTGGAAATCATTATATTCTGTCTTATTCATGTTTTACACAGAGAAAAAAGTATTTGGTAACTTGTATTGTAGTCATAAATAATCATAAATAGAATTCAAAATGAAAATCAGCCTATATTACAAAACTGTTATTATTTGGTCGTTTTATTTATAGACTGTAATTTCATATTTTTGGAAAACCTTTAATTTCTTAAAATTCCTTATTGCAATCAGTTCACCACAACTTCACAAAACTCAACTTTTTCAACACACGCAAGAGTAGTTTTATTTTCATGAAGTGAAAACCCCTTTTACCCCCCCCCCCCTGCTGTCTGGCACACGCATCCCCGCTGGGCTGAAGTGGTTTCACAGATTACTTTTCTTTATTTGGAAATATGCGGCATGCAGCCCAGTTGTGGTTTGGCAGGGCCCGTTCACTGCAGTGCATCATGGGTATTCTTAGAAGCCACGTGACTTACTGTAAAACGGTGAAGCTGTTGATGTAAGTTATCTGATACTCCGTCCAGAGAGGCTGAGGCTGAAGAGTGCTGCAGTGTTCCCTGAACGCAGCCTCAAACCTGCAGGAGAAAGACCAGACATCAGTCCCACACCCACCCCCACCCACATCCACACCCACCCACACCCACCCACATCCACCCACATCCACACCCACCCACATCCACCCACATCCACACCCACCCACATCCACCCACATCCACACCCACCCACATCCACACCCACACCTCTGCGTCAATATTCACACATGATCACTGGTAAACAAATGAGGTAAACAAATGAGGTAATCGTTATCGTTTAGCTGTTATTTCTGTCGTCTTTCCCAGGAGTGAAATTATACGACCATTTCATTTTTCCTTAAAGTTTAAGGAAACATGAACTTAAATGATGATAGTTTATCATCATTAACTATTTTTGGCTGTTTAAGCCTTAAACAGACAAAAATAGTTAATGATGATTGAAATATGGAGGGAGGGAAATAAAGCAGAACCACACGACAGACCCGGGTCCGGGTCCATGGCAGAACCACATGACCGAACAGGGACCGGGTCCATGGCAGAACCACATGACCGAACAGGGACCGGGTCATCTGCAGCAGACCTTTGCATCTCAGGAACTGTGATGCAAAGGTCTGCTGCAGATGACCCGGTCCCTGTTCTGTCGCGTGGTTCTAATGATGTGTGATGCAGGAGCGTTTTCATTGGTGGACTTTGCAGGTTTTTGTTATATTATAACAGGAAAATGTGCAGAAACTCACTTTGTTATGATGATATTTCAAAACCAGCTTTTTAAAAACAGGAACAAAAATGCGGTTTCAGTGAGTTACGCTATTTGGGCAAAACCGTGTGGACATCAGTTCACACGTGCTCTTTCGTTTCCAAGAAATCCTGAAGCTGAGCGGCGAGTGTGTAAATGAGATCCACATCTCAGCAGAGCTGCAGCAGCAGTCCTACCTCACCTGCGACCACAGGAACACGAGTTACTGCAGAATCGCTGCCTCTGCTGCAAAAGTCCACCGCTCCAGAACAGTGCAGCTGGAGGGTTATTGCTAATTTCATCACACCTCGTGTTTCTTCTTCCACCTCCATGTTTTGTGAAATGTCTGCAGTTTCATCACATAAGTGAAGGAGGGGAACACACACATGATCATTTCTGACTCACATTTCAGCATTTTATTACTAATAGGTCAAGCCAGAGTTTTGGGTTTGTTGTTTTTTGCCCACGTTTCCTCTTCGCCCTCCTGATGGACATCTTTTTAATCTTTGTTTGTGTCAGGAGACTAAAGTGAGGTTGATCTGGAGGGCTTTTCAGGAACCTCTTCAGAGCTGTTATAACAACTGAAGGTCGTTGCTTTTCAGTGTTTGTGTCCATCTGGCAGGAGCTGGTACTGTTTTTAAATTAAACCAGCACAAATAATAAAATAAAGAATACAAGAAAGATGTTTAAAGATTTCTTGAACTTTAAAACTTGAACAACATAAAAAAGGCGGTGGTGCCCCTGAACCTGCACTGGAATAAGCAGGTATGGATGATGGATGGATGGTTTTATGGTGGAAAATAGGATGTCATCCACAACTTTGTTTGGTTTTAAGATAAATGAGTGAAGATCCTTCCATCTGTAGACGCAGGTTGGCTCAGTGTGCTGGTTTTACCTCTGTGGGAAGGTTTTCAACTCCTCGAAGCAAGAAGAGATCACTTTATGTTCCAGCTCTGCATCCAGCCTTCGAGAGTTATTTATGTTTCCTTTCACTTTCTGTCAACAGAAAGAGAAACTGCTCAGAGCTGAGGAGCAAACGAACAAACAAAGCTCGCTGCTGCCCCCACGTGGTCACATCTCCACACTACAAGTAGTATGAGATTATTTTTTAACTTGTCCTGTCCAGCAGAACAAGAAGAAATGATTTTATGTTGTTTGATTTAGGTTTTAATTCATCTTTAATCAGATAATAAAATAAATCACAGTTGTTAATGTGTCAAACATGCACCGGTGTCCTACCGTCCAGATGTCCATAGGAAAGGGGGAGTGGAGGAAGTTATCCTCCTTTTCAGGCATGTCTCCGTCCTTCCAAACAGAATCTTTCTCAAGTTCAATGATGTTGTCTAGAGTCGTCCTCATGTCCTCCTGCAGGAACAAGCACAGAGAAGAACGGCGTCACTCTGAGGAGCATATTTACCGAAAACGAGGCTGTTTCAAGCTTGTTTTACTGAAAGCTTTCCATTTTCCTTTGTTTTGTTAAAGATGTACTTTTTTTATTGTCATTCAAATATTATGACACCAGTACGTTTCCTGAAATGGTCCTGTACGTGCCACATTTACACTTTTTGTTAGAGAAATAAAAAAAAACAAAGAAAACACAGGAAGACCTACCTTTTTGGTTTAGCTTGTAATTAGATTTTATTCCTTTTACAGTAGTTAGTGTTTTTACCCTTATTTATTTACTTATTTATCTTTTTAACTAGTTTGTGGTTTTTATAATTCTGTTTTGATCACTGGCCTCTTTTAACCATGATTTAGATGAATTCTTTTATGTATGCTGGTCTTATTTGTTGTTACTGTTTTTAGGTTGTCAGATTTTTTCTTTTCTTTTTTGTTATACTGGTCAGATCCCGGAGGAGAAATTAGGGCTCTGCATGTCACCATCTCTGTACTGTGAGTATCAGAGAGCAGGGGGCTGCTACTTAAAGCGCCCGGGGAGCAGTTGGTGGGGGGTTAAGTAGGGGGGGGACCCCTTGCTCAGGGGTCCACAGTGGTTCTCCTGGAGGTCGCGTCGGGGACTCGAACCCGGGTCCTCCGTGCCAAAGCCCACGACGCTGCCACCAGGCTACCCACTCCCCAATTTTGATTTTATTTTTTAGGTATTTTTAATCTCTCCAGTGTTTTCCTCATGGGGGGGGGTCCTCCATGTCGGGGCTTATGCCTGCTTTAGCGTTGGGGCCGTCGCCGTGGTCGTGTCCCTGTCCTGGTGGTCGGGGTCCGGCCCTACAGCCTAGTAGCTGTGGTGTGGGCCTGGTCTGCCCGGATCTGGGGGGCTGCCTGTGGCGGCGGCCTTTGTGGCAGTGAGGCGGGGTGGGCCCTGACATGGATGGACCCCAGAATATCGTTCCTTCATCGGGTGCCAAGACATTTCTCGTATTTGGGATAGTCGGTTCTTGGGTGGGGGTGGGGGGATTTAATCGGTGTGCATATGAGAGAGTATGTTTGTGCACGTGTATGTTTGAGATAAACTTGGGGGGCTGTTGATGTAATGAGTTGTTTTTAATATGTGAAGCTGGTAAAGCTGTTATGTATGAAAAGTGCTTTATAAATAAAATTTGATTGATTGATTGAACTAAGACAATAGGGCGTGAAGAAGAAAGAAAAAAAAGGGGGGGGGGGCAGAGTTTTGATAGAGTATGAGTATGAACTTATGAAGTAGAATCTGGCCTTCTGTGAGTGACATAATATGTCCTTTTTTCCCGAGAAAAAAAAAAATCTTTTCTTAAAGAATCTCATTGAAACGTATGAATCTTGCTGTGACATCATCACGTTTGCACTGGACATGTGCGGCTGGAGAATCTGATGAAGAAATGATATGATCGGTGTTTTCCATGTCTGCAGCTGCTGCAGGCGGAGGAGACGGTAGAAACTCAGGGTTTCTGACACATAACCTGCTCACTGGCAGGTTCACAGAATCTGTTACCATGGTGACAGACTCAGAGTTTCAGATCTTTCTGGAACAGCTGACTTTGAGTTCACCACATAACCCTCTTCCTGGGAAAACAACTGCTCGGATCAGAGGAGGTTAACCCGGAGATCTGAGCAGACTCGGGGTCAGCTGAGCTGGAACAGGTTCCTGGTCTGGACTTGATCACAGAAAAGGAAACATGTTTATTTAACACATTTCATACAGAAAACAGCCCGATGCTGTACATGATCAGAATAAACAGGCAAGAGAATAAATGCAGTCACATATACAGCATCATCATCATCATCATCATCATCAACATCATCTGAGGCTGAAACGGTGTTAGACAAGGTTTTTATAGTTAACTAAAACTAACGAAAAACAAAAACTAAAATGGAAAAAAACATTTTCATTAACTAAACTAAAAATGAAAATGAGTTTTTCAAAAAACGATAACTAACTGAAACTGTATTGTGTCTTTAAAAAACTAAAATTATTGCAAAAACATCCTTAGTTTTAGTTTTTGAAAATGTATTTAATACGTGACCTTTTTGGGTTGATATGAAATCTATTTCTGTTGAATCTTTTTACTTTGCTTTTATTTCAAGTGACTTTCTGATGATTTTGAATGTAACACCAGACAAATACCTGTAATTTACGCAAAAAAATCCCCAAAGACTAAAACTAAGACTGAACTAATAAAAATTAAACTAAAACTAAGCATTTTTCAAAAAAAAAAAAAAAAAACTAATAAAAACTAGCAAACCTGCTCAAAAAACTAAGTAAAACTGAATTGAAAAACAAAAAGTCAAAAGTAAATAAAAACTGACACGAATTAAAAATCCAAAACTATTCTAACCCTGGCATTAGAATGAAGGAGAACGAGCATTCAAGTGACTTTGAATGCATCATGGTTGTTCAGAAACTTCACATCTATTAAGAATCAAAGCAGTTCAGGTGCAACGGGGGGCAACCCCGTACGAGCGAGGTGGACCCCACACGGGGGGCCGATGGTGGATTTACTGAACTGATGGTGAGATTCCTGCCACACTGAGAAATGAAGGACCCTGCAGGAAACAGTGATTGGACTGCCTCACCTTCAGCCTGCAGCAGTATTTCTCCTCCAGCTGTGTGAGGAAGCCCTCCTTCAGCTGCAGATCAGTGCTTTCATCCAGAATTTCCGGCAGCAAGGACAGACTTTCCATGATTTTATCACTGTCAGAGCAAAAGACAACATCATTTCCAACAGTTCGTGGCTCTGCTCGGGCTTGCCAGCGCCACATCATGCCGGGACAAAGAGAAAATCAGGTTACACAATCTTTTCATTCTGATTCTATCTGATGCTTGTGATGCACTGCAAAGACTCATTTATAGTCAAAATATCTCCTCATGCTCAATATAAGACATAATTATCTACAGTGAGATTTAGGGACTTGTTTTAAGACAAATGCATCTTATTTCACTTGTTCTATTGGTAGAAATTGTTTTTGCTTCTTACAACAAATATATATATACAGCAGGTACGGAAAGTATCCAGACCTTTAAACTTTTCACTCTTTGTTTCATTGCAGCCATTTGCCAAAATCAAAAAGCTAATTTTATTTCTCATTTATGTCACTCAGCGCCCCATCCGGACAGAAAAAAGCAGAAATGTAGAAAACCTGAACTATGACATGGTGATAAGTATTGAGTACTTTGCTCAGTACTGAGTAGAAGTACTTCTGAGCTGGTACAGCCATGAGTCTTCTTGGGAATGATGCAACAATGTTCCACACCTGGATTTGGGATCTTCTGGTTCTTCTTGCAGATCCTCTCCAGTTCTGTCAGGTTGGATGGTGAACGGTGGTGTTCAGCCATTTTCAGGTCTCTCAGAGATGCTCAGTTGGGTTTAAGTCAGGGTTCTGGCTGGGCCAGTCCAGAATGGTCCAGAGTTGTTCTGATCCACTCCTTTGTTATTTCAGCTGTGTGTGAGGGTCATTGTCTTGTTGGAAGGTGAACCTTCGGTCCAGTCTGAGCTCCTGAACTCTGGAAGAGCTTTTCTTCCAGGATCTCTGTACTTGGCCGCATTCATCTTTCCTTCAACTGCAACCAGTCGTCCTGTCCCTGCAGCTGAAAAACACCCCCATACCATGATGCTGCCACCACCGTGCTTCACTGTTGGGATGGTATTGGGCGGTGATGAGCAGTGCCTGGTTTTCTCCACACATACCGCTTAGAATGAACTCCAAAAAGTTCAATCTTGGTCTCATCAGACCAGAGAATCTTATTTCTCTCAGTCTGGGAGTCCTTCATGTGTTTTTGGCAAACTCTATGCGGGCTTTCATATGTCTGCACTGAGGAGAGGCTTCCATCGGGCCACTCTGCCATAAAGCCCCGACTGGTGGAGGCTGCAGTGATACTGACTTTGTGGAACTTTCTCCATCTCACTACTGCATCTCTGGAGCTCAGCCACAGTGATCTTTGGCTTCTTCTTTACTCTCTCACCAAGGCTCTTCTCCCACCATTGCTCAGTTTGGCTGGACGGCCGGGTCTAGGAAGAGTTCTGGTCGTCCCAAACTTCTTCCATGTAAGGACTATGGAGGCCACTGTGCTCTTAGGAACCTTTAGTGCTGCAGAAACTCTTTTGTAACCTTGTCCAGATCTGTGTCTCGCCACAATTCTGTCTCTGAGCTCCTTGGACAGTTCCTTCCACCTCATGATCCTCATTTGCTCTGACATGCACTGTGAGCTGGAAGCTCTTATATAGACAGGTGTGTGTCTTTCCTAATCAAGTCCAATCAGTTTAATTAAACACAGCTGGACTCCAATGAAGGAGTAGAACCATCTCAAGGAGGCTCAGAAGAAATGGACAGAATATGAGTTAAATATGAGTCACTGCTTTTTCTTTTGTGATACACTGCAAAAAACGCAAATCTTACCAAGTAGATTTTTCTAATTTCTAGTCTCATCACACTCAAAATAAGACAAAATTACCTAAAGATAAACATTTCAGTGAGATATAGGAACTTTTTTTTTTTTTTTTAAAGACAAATGCATCTTATTTCAAAAAATCTTATCAAGAAAATTTTGCTTGTTCTATTGGCAGAATTTTTTGCTCATAACAAGCAAAACAATCTTTCTTTAAATAATCTTAAGAAAGGCCAAGATTTTTTTTTTGCTTGTAATTAGCAAAAATATTCTGACAATGGAACAGACTAAATTTTCTCAATAAGATTTCTTGAAGTAAGAGGCGTTCATCTTAAAAAAAAAAAGTTCCTATATCTCACTGAAATGTTTCTCTTTAGGTAATTTTGTCTTATTTTGAGTATGATGAGATATTTTGACATAAATTAGAAAAACATACTTGGTGAGATTTAAGTTTTTGCAGTGTAAATTTGCAAAAATGTCTACAATTCTGTTTTTTTTTTTTTTTGTCAAGATGGGGTGCTGGGTGACATTAATAAGAAATAACATGAACCTTTATGATTTTAGTAAATTGCTGCAATGAAACAGAGTGAAAAGTTTAAGGGGGTCTGAATACTTTTGTCTTATTTTATTGTATTATTTTGTCTTACCTTGAGTGCAATGAGATACTTTGACTAGAAATTAGTAAAAATACTTGGTAAGATTTGAGTTTGGTCAGTGTGGGAACATGGACAGAACATGTATGATGAAACGTGACATGTTACCCAGACATGCCCCAGAAATATGTACAAAGATGTTCATTTCATTAATGTGTAGTCATCAAAACTGTTTCATAAAAAAGAAAATCTGCGTTCTGAGACGTTCCTCATTCAGCATGACGGTGTGAAACGTGGACGTGACCTGATTTAGATGTTTCCACTCTGAACTCCAGAGAGTTGAGCTTCTCTTTTTATCAGATCAGCTGTTTATTTTTGGTCTCCCAGATGTTGTTTTAAGCAGTTTTCTGGTTTGGTGTGGCCTGATTCAACTAAAATAACAGCAGCGCTTCTTCTCTGCCCCCCCTGCTGTTTCAGCCCTACTTTTACACACGTCTGCATTAAACATCTTCAAACAGATTTTACTGTAGACACTCAGATTGTTTGTCCCCAGGTCCTGGAGATCATATGTCGACTGCTTGCAGAGCTTATTGTGGATCTGCTATCTGGGTCATGTTTAGAAAATACGTAATGTTCTGCTTCAGGAGTCTCTAAGGACTACATGACATCCTTTCCAGTATTTTTACAGAAAAATGAAATGTATGTTGGAAAACATGCAGTTTTTCCGTACATGGGGGGACACGAGCCTACAAGCAACTACACCTGAATTTTCTTTAATCACATGGACGCTCCATCACTGGAGGACTGGGAAAGTAAAAAACATTGGTTCTTTTTTTTAAGTAAAGATCCTCAAGGCTTCTCCCAAAAGAACAAACCCACCCCCTTTCTCGTTCCCTTCCTTTTTTTTTTCTTCCCTTAAGCCTACAAATCCACCCGGCTGAAAAACCCGAGGTCAAGTAACCATCGACACTTTTTGGTGGGAGTTTTTCACCTCGATATTGTCCTATCATATTTGTGTGTTGAGAACGTTTTAAGGGTGTGTTTTCAGTGTTGAATATTCATTGGACGCTCATTGTTTTTGTGTGTCGGCCAATTGTGCTACAGGTGTGGTGATTGGAATTTCGCGTTATATGATGTCTTATGCGTTTTTTTCGTGTCGTTGTGGGGGGCCCCCCAGAGGACCCCCCGAGGGTCGTGTGTGTTCATTTGTTCTGGATGAGAGGGGAGATGGGGGAATGAGAGACACGAGAGAAGATCATTTTCTATAAACCCCCTACCCCCCAGCACCCCACACGCCAAATCACTTTTTTCTGTTCTTTGTTGGAGATAGAGATGGATCCCCCCTCTAATTTATTCCCCCTGCATTTGAATGGGCAAACTGCTATTGTAAATGCGTCAGCAGGCTTCGCCTTCCCAACATTCCCCCAAATTTCAGGTAGAAAGATGTTTTCTCCCTCCTCCCCCCCCCTCGCACAAAAGAAGGTACACCCCCTGAGGTTTTTTTTTTTCCCCTCCCCCCCCACCCCCACCGCACCACCCCGAAGTGAAGCCAATATCCATCCCCTTTTTCAATTTAACCCTGATCGTGGTTCTAAATGCCTTTTTTAGCGAGCAGTCCCCACTAATAATGAGCTCCCAATTAATTCCATCCCTCCCTTGTCTGACCCCAAAGGAACCCCTCAAATAACCTTTTTTCCCACTAATTAAAAAAAAACAAACCCATTATATTTTTTTTTTTTTCAGAATTTCTAAATCCATAGTTTTTCCCCGGAAGAAAAAGTTCAAAGTGTCCCCTAAAAAAAAAAAGCCCTCATTAAAAAAACCATCAAAAAACCAACTACAAACAAACCCCTTAAGAAATTATAAGGAAGACCCCGCTTAAGAGTTTTAATAATCTAAAAACCCTTTAAGGAGCAAATGAAAAGATGCTGAGCTGTAAATGCAACATCTGTGCTTCGCAGCGCCGCTTGCTGAGACTAAACTCTGATGGAAGGACGTATTTCCTCAGTTTGGAATGACAGAAGTGAAACCACCACTTTTAGTTTCTGTTCCCAATCACACGAATCACTAAATAAAGACTCCCATGAGTGTATGTGAAACAAAGTGGGCCGGATTTTTTCATTAATCTTTTAGTTATTTATAATAAAATAACTGTTGATTCAATAATAATAACAATAATACATTTTCACAAAACCCAAGGTCACTTTACAGACAAATAAAATACAAAAGATAAAATAAGCAGTATAAGTGCATTATAGTCACCCTCAATATTATTCATACCGTTCCCATTAAAGAAGGAAACAAATCAGCCGCAGTGAAATGAGCTGAAACTGACAAAAGTAATAAAAAATCAAAATTCTATGAAAATCATGACACTGATTCTGTGATTCAACAGAAATAAACAAACATGATGGGACTCCTGAACTAAAATGTTGTTGAACAACACTTCACTGCAATCAGGTGTTTCTGTAACGTCCAATCAGACGTCTGCACCTGTTGACACGTATGTTGGTCCATGTTCATGGGAAAGATGCTCTATCTGGTCAGGGACAGTTTTGTTTCTTTGTATTTTTTACATTTATTTTCAACTCTAATTCGAAAGCAATATTTTATTTCACTACTATTTTTTTTTATGTATCATTAATTGTGAATTTAGTCTTTTCTAGAGTCCGCTCTAGAGAGCGGAGGAATCAATTAGGGCTTCCACGATTAGTCAGTGAACAGAAGTTGGGTAGAAGTAGAAAGTAGAAACCCTGTCCGGCATTTTTTCCAACCAATCACTGGACCAGCTGGGTTTAATTAGCTCCTCCCCCAGGTAGATGAGCACGTTAGTGAAAACAGCTGTTATAAATGTACTGGCAGATCCAAAACAAGAGGATTTGTACTTGAAAACTACTTTTACTTCTACTTTTGACACTTCTGTCGATTAATCAACTAATTAAAGAGGGCCTCCTCCAGTTTTGTTCCCTCCTCTATCCGCCTGTTAAATGAGTGATTGTTGTGCTCATTAGTGCATTAGGCTTTTAATACTGTTTTACATTTTGTGTATTTTACTATGTGTCTTTTTAAAATCTATTTATGGTTTGAATCGGAATGTGATGGAAACGCATGTATGATTGTACCTGCCAGCTATGCTTCTCTTCACAAATGAAGTTCCTAACAGATAAATAAAGTGAATTTGATTTGATTTGATTAATTGTTGACTTTAAAAAAAGTCAATGATTAATTTTAAAATGGACTAATTGTTAATTGTTTTTAAGCTTTGTTTTTCCTCTGTATCTTACGCTACTTTGTCTGTCTTTCCATCTGGTCAGCTGTTCTTGAATTGTGCATAAACATAAATAAACACACTACCAGTCAAACGTTCGGACGTGTTTTTCCATTAGATCCAATGAGAAAATGTTCAAACTTGTGACTGGTTTCTTTGGATTTGCTACAATTTTAATATGATCTAATTAGTTGACTAATCGCCAAAATAATCGGTGACTAGTTGATTATCACAATAATTGTTTGTGGCAGCACTTTCGTCAATGTTGTGGAGGTCAGGAGGAAGTGAATTCCCAGGTTCCTTTCAAAGTAAAAGAGGAAGGATTTTAAAGATAATTGTGAGTTAATGGGGAGCCGGTGGAGCTGGACGGGGTGATGTGGTAAGGGGGGCGGGGATTCACGCTGCTATCTGCTTTTAAAACCAGTGTTTCGGTATCTCTGCTCTCGTAAATGTCCCGTCTGCAGATATCTGTGAGCAAGCTGCAGGCGTTTCACATGAGGCAGACACGGGGAAACTCGAGGCTGCGCTGATATCTGATCCCACAGGTCTGCATGACCCGATGCAAATCTCGCTGAGGGGGGGGTCAGCAAATGAACTCCAGCTTTCAGCTCCTGTTATTAGCAGGACTGAATCTGTGCCGACATTTTCAAATGAAGTTCAGACTACGTGTACAGTCAAAGCTAATAAGTTGTTTTACATCTGAATTGAAGCCCAATGACGTCCTCACGCAAATGTCACGGGTACGGCTGCAACGGTCAGAGATGTGTGACCAACACACATTTACAGCTGTTATAGTGCTGCAGACACGGCAGCAACTGGATATCAACACATGGTTGATTTTGAATGCACATCATTCAGCAAAGAAATGCAAGAGGATGTCGACCCCCGCCACATGCCGCACGGCCACCCGCCATGCTGGAAGACAGCGCTGATAGCTGCTGACACAGCGAAGCAGAAAGCAGCTGCAGGACCATCACCGTGGTCAGTGATCGGTATCTGGCTGCTTAACCAGGCCAGGACCTGGACTGAGCAAGTCCTCATCAGACCAGTCACGACAGGGGAACAAACTGAGGCACTTTCAGGTGAAGGAAGGTCTGCAAGCCTGGACCTGCACAGGATCTGCTCAGATCACAGGCGTAAGTACCGCCGGTGCGGGGCCCAGATGCCGTCAGGAGCACCATGAAGGAGGGGGGAAAAATAAGCAGCTGTCCGTCAGATGTAGGGGGGGTAAATAAAAAATGCTCGTGCCCATTTGCATTACCTCATGCACACCGCTTTACCTTCTCTTTATCTCAAACACACAAAAACCCTCTGAAAACCGAACAAACTGGCTGTGTCTGATGCGTTTTAAAGGGCGCGCACGCAGAGAATGCCCATGTGCATGGAGACAGCTAAACACACTCTGATTGGCTCATTACGTATGTGGGTGGGACTCAGCCAAAGGTGCAATGCCACATGTTGCTGTTTTTGTGAATAGAATACCTCAGGTGTGCCAGTAAAATAAGAGTAAGCCTGGAGGGTAAAGACACATGCATGATGATTGGAAAGCAGGAAAGTCTTGCTCCGTTAAAGGATAAGTTTCGTTTTTTTCAAACTGGAACTCATTTCTAAGTTTATACCTGCATTTACTCACCGGTAAAGTTTCTGCATCACTTTGATTCCTTCAGAAGATATTTTGTTGAGTTGCCCTTCGGCATTCATCCATCCTCTCTATAAGACATTATCTGCAGTAAAACTCCTTCATTTCATCAACCCGAATGAAAGAACGAACGAGTCCGATTGTCCTGTGGGTTCAGAGTTTACTCTCTGTTAGTGAATGGGGGGTTTCTTTACACTGTACACTGCAAAAACTCAAATCTTACCAAGTATATTTTTCTAATTACTACTCCAAATATGTCATCAAACTCAAAATAAGATAAAATAACCAAAAGAGAAACATTACAGTGAGATAAAGGAGCTTGTTTTGAGGTGATTCATCTTATTTCAAGAAATCTTATCAAGAAAATGTTGCTTGTTCTATTAGCAGAATGTTTTTGCTTATAACAACAAAAAAATTTTTTTTAAGTGTTGGCCACTCTTAAAATAAGTCAAAAGAAATTTTTTTTTTGCTTGTAATAAGCAACAGAATTCTGCCAATAGAACAAGCAAAAGATGCTTTGCCTTAAAACAAGTTCTTTATATCTCACTAAAATGTTTCTCTTTAGGTAGTTTTGTGTTATTTTGAGTGTGATGAGATAATTTGACTATAAATTAGAAAAATGTTTTGGTAAGATTTGTGTTTTTGCAGTGTACAGGCTGCACCCCCGATGCCCGCCATGGCAGTGCTGAGAGAGCAGCGCGCTACTTAGACACCAACAAGCTGCAATCCACGAAACTCTGAACACAGTCACAGTCGTTCGTTTATTCCACTTAAAGCTTTGATGAAATGAAGGAGTTTTACTGCAGATAATGTCTTACAGAGAGGCTGCCCGTCTCTCCCGTTATACGGATGCACGCCAGAGGGCGACTCAGCATAATATCTTCTGAAGGACTCAAAGTGATGCAGAAACTTTGTCGGTGAGTAAATGCACGTACAAACTCCCAGAAATAAGTCCAGGTTGAAAAAACAGAAAGCTATCCTTTAAAGTGGGAAATTTGCTCCTAAACCTTTTACTACATTCAACATTTTGTTCGTGCGGGACAGAGAACATCCCTGGATAAATGCTGACCCCACTGACCTCTTGTATCTGTGAAGGATCCAGTCCAGCAGGTGGAACAGGTCCTTCAGCTCTGTGGTCTGCTTCTCCACCGTGACCAGGTGCTCTCCTATGACTCTGTGGAAGCTCTGCACATAGGTGCTGAAGACTTTAAAACTGGGGGGGTAGGACCACCGCAGCTCCCGCTTCACCCTCTCCAAATCCTCCACGATGGCTTTCCCCAGCAGCCCCAGATGAACAGCCAGCCAGGAGGTGCTCTGCTCCTTCCGCTCCAGGTGAACACTGTTCACCTTCACCTGCACCCCCTCGTACACGGCCGTCCTCCAGGCCTCCATCCAGCTGTCGGGCAGCCCTCCCGGTTCCTCGCCCCGCTTTTCCTCCTCCTGGATGATGCGGGCACACGGGACCAGCAGCTCCTTGTTCCTGGCCGGGAGAGAGCTGGCGTCTCGAACTATGGAGCAGATCTTGTTCCTGAGCTCCTTGTAGAGAAGGTTGAGGTCTTTCTCCTTCTTAGCCAGCTCCACGGGAGCGTCCCCCCCACAGCGCTCCCGGTCCTGCTGGAACTCCAGCCGCAAGCCCAGCAGGTTCAGGTAGGCCTCCTCCAGCACCTCCATGTCTATCAGCTTGTTGATCTGCATCACTGAGGATGGAAACAACACGTCTGAGAAACTCCAAATGACCACAGCACGGATCCAAACAAGGTTATAATAGTTTTGGATTTTTAATTAGTTTCAGTTTTTATTTCGTTTTCACTTTTTTTCAATTCACTTAGCTTTAGTTAGTTTTTATTAGTTTCAGTGTTAGTTTTGGGGGGTTTTCTTTTCAGTAAATTATAGGTGTTTGTCTGGTGTGACATTCAAAATCATCAGAAAGAGTAAAACCAGTAGAGCAAAGTAAAAAGGTTAAATAGAAATAGATTTCAAATCAACCCAAAAGGCTGATGTATTATATTAATTTACAAAGACTAAAACTAAGGATGTTTCTGCATAATTTTAGTTAGTTTTAGTTGGTTTTGTAAAGGCATGATACAGTTTCAGTTAGTTATCGTTTTGTTATAGGTGCCATGACATCAAATTTCACTTTTCTGGGGTTTTGGGGGTATAATATGATCTGTTGTGCACTGATGAGGACATGTGAATGTCAGAGTGAGAATCAAAGTTCCTGTTTATGGTCTGTCAGCTTTGTCTCTCTGTTCAGAAACAGTTGAATCAGACAGCAGCTTATCATTCTACGTAGTTCCATCATTCTACGTAGTTCTATCATTCTACGACCACTCCACACCCACACCCACACCCACACCCACCACACACACCACAACTATCATTCTACGTAGTTCTGTCATTCTACGTAGTTCTATCATTCTACGTAGTTCTGTCATTCTACGTAATTTAATTGCTCCAATAAGAGCACACTATCAAGTAAACAGCCCCCCCCCCCCCCCCCCCCCCCTCTCTCTCCTAACGGTTTATGCACCGTCCGCTCCCCCTCCCCTCCCTGTCTGATTCAGCTTCATGTATGGAGCTAGTAGTAACTTCTGTGCAGTCAGGTCTGGGTTTTCAAACAAATGGATTTAAAAGAAAACTTCTGCAGCAACACTGAGGGAGGGGGCCACAACCTTGTCATTACCTGTAAGTTTATTTATTTTCTAAATGCTGTCTTGTCTGATAAACGTAGCTCACTGTCTGAAGTGCTCATGTTGCTAGCAGTTAGCCTTTAGCAAACTCCGACCGCAGCTTGACCTAGATTCTCCAAATAAGGTCATAGCCAAATAAGGTGTAGCCAATCAAAATGAAGTCAACGTGGTCTCCGGGTAAAGCTCCATATCATCACCGGACCCAACTGTATTACTGAGGAAGTGAGGTCTGGCGTTTCTAAACAATACTCCGCTGTAAAAAATGCCGTTTTTTTCTTTGGAGTATTTACATATAAAGTAATGCCAACAACATAAACTAGTTTTTAACTGTTATGTCATCACTCCTTTAAAAACTGACGTTTTTATTTTTATTTCAGTTAACTGAAATGTTTTTTCAATTTTAGTTTTCGTTTTTTCGTTAGTTTTAGTTATTTATAATAACCTTGGATCCAGCAGATCATTTCTCACGTCTATGCAGGATGGGGATGTGTAAACTTTCAAACACAACTGGATTCCTGTAATTACAGTCAGCCGAAGAAGAAAAAGGAAAGGACAGCAGGACGTCTGATTTTTCTACATTTTATTCTTAAATCAGAGGAAATGTCCTTTGATGGTTTATTTTGTGTTTTGTCTTTTTGGGGGGGTTGTTTGTTTGTTTGTTTGTTTGTTTCTCTCTCTCTCTCTTTCTTTTAGCTGAGCCTGTAACTCCTGTTTAATGAACTTTTTGACTTTCTTTTCTAATCTGCTGTTGGACACGACTCCTATCACTGATGCCTGTGTTGCAAAAACAGAGATGAAGACAGCAAAGCTGCATGTACAGACGGAGTTGTGGTTTGGGAACATTATGAAACAAAGCTGCCACTTTGAAGTCAGCAAGTGACCACAGTAGACATGAAAATACTTCCCCCTATCCAGTGGAGACAGTTTGACACAATTTCACCGTTTGTTTTCTGCTTTTATTCTGCACTGCCATTAAACTAATGGGAAGAACAGAGAGAAGAAAAATGTCAGAAACATTTAGATGGACGTATACTGCATGTGTGTATGCAGTCACGCCTAAGGAAAGTACACTTTCTTGCAGGTCTGAGGTGAAATATTGTATAGAAAAATACAATCTTTACTAAATCCCTTACTAGATCTTGTCATTTTATTTCCGTTTATGTTTTAAAATATATTTGACAGGGTCAATACACTAAAATGAAAATTTTAAAAAGAATACTTATTAAACCTTAAAAGGGAATATTTTTCTTTTTTAAAAAAGAAAAAATAAATAATGAGTTATCAATAAAAGAATGTTAATTTTATTTCAGAAAAATATGTGAAAATTAAAAAGATAATATGACATGAAAAGAAATGCAACTGGTGCTACTGTGTAAGACCCTTTAACCCGATCTGCAGACATTACCCACATTTACATGGAGAAATGGTTCATCTATCTCATTGGAATCAGTTCCAAGATGGAAGGATTTAAAGGGGAAGTTCAGGATTTTTTGACATAGGGTCTCATTTACAAGTGAGCCAGGATCCTACTTATCCCTGCAGACAGTTTCAACATATTTCATCCCGTTATTCTAGTTCCAGGAGGTCGCTGATGCTAATGCTAGTGAGAGTCAATAGGAATCTGCTAGCCTGTCATTAAAAACAATCTTATCCACTCCACACAACATCCGAGGCAAATCAGCAAGTCTATCTGTGTAAATGCCGTGTTAAACTAGTAAACTTGTGTTAAACTAGTTAAACTAGCCTTGTATGACAAGTGTTGCATTAGAATGATACACTTTGCTTCCGGATGGTAGTATTACTACCTTTGTCAGTGTATTTCGGTTCATACAGACATGGTGACAGTTAGTTTGATGAAAAAAGTTCAAAATCATCTTCAAAATCTGACATATCATCATGTCTTTGCTTGACTTGGCCGTAGTTCTGACTTTATATCTGCGTGATCAAATTCCTTCATGCTTGAGCAGCAGATGACATCACTCTGCTGCCAAATACAGGAAGTAAACATTATGCTATTAACACGGCATTTACGCAGATAGTCTGAAGTCATATATGATTTGTCTCGGATGTTCTGTGGAGTGGATAAGATTGTTTTTAATGACATGCTAGCAGATTTCTATTAACTTGCAAAAGCATTAGCATCAGTGACCTCCTGGAACTAGAATAAGGGGATGAAATATGTTGAAACTGTCTCCAATGTTCAGTAGCATCCTGGCTCACTTGGAAATGAGGCCCAGTATCAAAAATCCTGAATTTCCGCATTAATGAGTTTGTAACACTTTCAACATGCATGGAGCAGACTCATTAAGAAGATGAAAAATAACATTTATTCCTTTATTTCAGGCCTTCGGATGCTCCATAATCCTTAACTCTGTCAGTTTCAGAGTAAAACATTGTACGTTTGTCCACTTCTGTTTTCTTACATCCAGTTTTCAAGTCTTCCATGGAACTCATCACATCACCAAACCCCCACGTGGTCCATCCCCCACAGAAACCACCACAATGAGTGTACACATTATTTCTTCCTGGTGATCCTGTTGTAAAAAGGTTTGATCTGACTCCTCTCGATCACATTCAAAATGTGTGTTCGGAATACACTCCCACCTAATGTTCGAAGCATCCGTAGCAAATTATCTTTTAAAAAGTTACTGAGACACAATTTAATTAGTTCCTTATAACTTAGTTACAGCGGAACTATTTATTACAAATTTATGTACATGTAATTTTATTTTCATGTTATTTT
The DNA here is from genome assembly GCA_023101725.1 of Atherinomorus stipes. Taxonomy (NCBI): domain Eukaryota; kingdom Metazoa; phylum Chordata; class Actinopteri; order Atheriniformes; family Atherinidae; genus Atherinomorus; species Atherinomorus stipes. Next base: position 188,944 of record JALJCO010007541.1, on the reverse strand, counting down.
TTTTTTTATCTGGACTGTATGTAAATCTAAACTAGTTGTTAGGTAAAATCACTTCACATGTCAAGTTAACAATCAGCTTATCTTTTTTCTTATCATTCATTTTGTTTTATATATTGCTATATAATGTAATTTTAACATTTGTATGTTTTTGTTGTTGTATTATTTTGAGGACCCCAGAAGACTAGCAACCACATTGTGGAAGCAATGGGGATCCTAATAAAAATAAAGAAAAAAGCATTCAAAATGTGTGTTTAGATGACTCATTTCTACTCTGAGTGGACAATTGATCGGATCAAAGTCCATGTACTGTACGTAAATGCAGCTATTGTCCCAGTTGGGCTTTTCAAACTTTTAAGGAAAAAAAGAGGATATAACCCAAACAAGCAATACACAGTAGAAGAAAAGAAAAGAGCACACAAAAGGAGTCTAATACAAACGAAAAGAAGGGAAATGAAACCTAGAAAACACAGAGGTAAATACAATATTACTTATTAGAAAAAGACCAAACCACATCCAAATGTAGTGTAAGAAAAAAAGTGAGGAATTAATCGGGTAAAGCATCAGCCAGGTGCTGCTGATCAAATGCACCGATTACTGCAGCATTCGCTGTTTTACAACGCTAAGGAGGAAAGACATCAGCAATGATGTTAGTGAAGCAATGGTCGTTGCCCATCTCCTACTTAGCCCATTATTCTACAGAAATAAAGATTATCACAGCCCCTCCAGACAGTTGCAATGTTGAAATTTCAAATATTAACAGAAATTCAACCAAACACAAATTACTCACACAACAAATCATGTTTTCTTGGAAATATGAGAAATTTGGGGTTGCTACATTTTTCATTGTATGTATTCCACCCCTTTGTGTGCGTAAGCTGCCGGCCTTATCCACACTCGCCCCAATACCCCAAAATCAGACTACAGTGCTCAAGGAAACAAAAACAAACAAACAAAAAACAAGAGCTATCACAGGCTCAACAGTCCTCAAACGTAAAATTAAGGAAAATCAGCAGGTTTTGTGAAGCTTGAAGGAAAAAGAATCTCTCTAAGGAGAAAATGGCTGCACTACTAAGTTTTACAAGTTGGGTCTAAACTATGGCCGTGTCTCAGTCCATGCACTTGAGCACTTCAAACACTCTTTTAGTGTGTGATGCATTTATGCTGTCCTTCAAGCGACAAGTCAGTGCACTGAAAGTACCAGGATGTGGCCCTAATAACAAAAATGAAGTGCAAAACGAAGCACACTACTCGCACTAAACGGACGCCAACTTGCTGACGTAGAGGAAGAGGCGGGACTTTCAAACTGCTTTCAGAGCTGAATAACAGCGGTGAACGAAGCGGTGGCGCCCCCTGCTGCATTGGAGGCGGTGTTGTACTGATTTAAAGGGACTAGAGGCAGGAATTTAAAAGAAAAACAAGCATGCATGTCCATTTTTTTTAATACTAATGTGTGATGAAGCGCTAAATACCAAAAAGAACGTTTCCACCACGTTTCTCTCCGTTGCCTTGAACAGGCTGTGTGCTGCATAAAGCTGAAATTCGGTGTCAGAATTTCCCGCGCTGCCCTGCGGACGTGACGTCAAATGATGCTACGTCCGCATTTTTAATACAGGAAGGAGACAGTCGCGGTAAATTCAAACACTGTAAGCGATTGTTATGGATTCTTCTGCTGTCAGCAAACGATCCAGATCAACTGAAAGACACTAAAAAGTGGAACTAGGAAGAAAAAGCGTATAAACAACATTATAGCTTCAGTTTGTGCTCCGTGACGGCTTGGCTCGTGGCTGCAGTTACCTGAAGCGCCAGTCGCAAGTTTCATTTCTTAATCTCGCCTCAAGTCCCTTTAAAGACACACAACGGAACTTTTAGCAGTTTTCTCAGTGACCCCCCCTATCGGCGACTAAACTAGCATCCATCTTGTATCGTACCTGCACCGTGATTCACTCCAGCCAGTAAAAGACAGTCTTATCTTGACTCTGGTTCTGTCCCTTCCTCTCTTCCTTTTTCTCTCTTCCTCTTGTAATGTTTCTTTACCGAATCCGACATGATGTGCGTTCAAAACAATCGCGGGGTTGATCCCTGGTTTACATCCGGTTGCTAGTGAGTGACACGGTGCTGCAGCCAATAGTCGGCTGCAACGTCACAGTCGCGTCCCGGATGGGAATCTTACATAGTGCTGTTCCTGAGCCCCGGGACGCCTCTGGGCAGTGACGGCTCGAAAATGCGCAAAATGAATGTTGGTGTGACATCAAAACGTGTCAGACGCAGATTTTTAAGGTCTAAAAGTTACGTTGTGTGTCTTTAAGTAACGTTAATGAAATGATTCAGACATAATTACTAACATATGTGAAGCTACCAAGCTGTTCTCTCCCTGGTGACAGTTATGATCTGGTCGTGTGTTTGAGGCCGCGGTTATACCGGCTCAGTAGAGTTAGCTCACGTTAGCGGGCAATGCTAGTCCGTCACTTCCTGTAAGTGCAGTGCTCTGTTTGGGTCAGCATTTAGCAACAATAGTGTGCACGACAGACGAAGTACACGGTGCGCACTACGCACTGAATTCCAGTGCACTAGGGAAAGTGTGCGGTTTGAGACACGGCTTACGAGACTTCTGGAACATTTTAAGACCTCCTGAGGACCAAATGTTTTTCTGTTTATGTCCCAGTACATGTAACTGTGTGTAATTCCCAGCAAACAGCAGCTGGTCTCACAGAAGATGGCAGTCTGCACTCATATGCAGCACAAACCTGTTATTTAAACTGGAAAGACGAGCAACATTTTGTCAGCACAGGCAGATTAGGAAAGCTGGCTCTACAGCAGAGATTTTAATTTGGCCCGACAGAAAGGACATTGATAACATCCTGCTTCCTTTAAGTGTGCAACCAGCCAGAAGCATGAGGAAGGGCAGCACCACTACGTTGGAGCCAAATGTCTGCCAGGAAAACAGGACAACCCACGCCGTGAAAAATGCGTCATAAACGTGTGTGGGAGAGCCTTTACCTGACAGAGGTGTGTGAGGTATTTCCGGTAAGTTGTACAACTCATCAATCTCCTCCCTCTCCTCCTCATCCTCATCCTCACTGTCCTCCATCTTCTCTGTCAAACTTTCAGGGATGGCTGCCGTGGACTCTGGCTGGGTGATTTTCTCACCGTCTTTCTTGGAGCCAAATCTTAGGCTGTGACGTAACGATGCTCCTCTTTTGAAGAGTGAGTCACGGTTGGAAAAGCTTGGATCTGCAGAAAGGAAAACACATTTTTATTTAAGCAGCAAAAATAATCATTTATGTTGCGTCTCATTCTGCCTGCCAGCAGCAGCAACATCTTGCTGTGAACTCAAAGGTGAATGACCTGTGACCTATTTAGCCCTTTTCAGTTACCATTGACATGACTGGGTTGCAAAATTCTGGGAATTTTCAAAGTTTGACACTTTCCATGGGAATTAACAGGAATATATTAACGGGAATATATGGGATTTAAAAGGGATACATGTATATGGGAATTAACAGGAATGTATGGGAATCAACCAGAATATGTGGAAATCAACCACTGTTGGAATTGTTCCAACCCTTCTCCAGCCGGGATTGGAACTAGTGACCTTCTTACTGTGCAGTGCTATTCCCAGCCCTCTTTTCTCCTCCTTCTCTTCTCTCCTCCCCCTTTTTTTTTCTCTCTTTTTTTTGAGAACTTTTTTTCCTGTGTCTTTTTTTTCTCCTGTTGCTGATGTATGAACCCGTTTATTTTTATCCTCCTCTTATGAAAAAAAAAGAAAAAGGGCTGGTTAAATTTGGGAAATTTTTGGGGATTTTTCTAGAAATTCATGGAAATTTATCAGAAAATCTATAATGAAATGGATTAATCTGAAATACAATTACTTTGATTTAATTGGATTAGAAGTGGATTATTATGAAGAATTAAAAGGTTTAGACGGTGGAGGGACATTCATGATGCACTGGGCTCACCTCTGCTTCTCCATGTAGAAACTTGTGACTGTAGCTGGGTTTCCGTTACACTCTGGAATTGCGCAAAACCTAAATATTGCACTTAAAAACTGCTAATGAAAATACCTACATTTCGAAAAAACTCTCAAATACCACAAAAAAGTTTTTACACTTTCATGAGGCGTAAATTCAGACATTTCGATAAAGCAGTTTTTTGCCTTTAGTGGAGTGGAAACATTTTTTTCACAATTACACCTGCGGGCATTAAAAAAGCTTCGCCTTTATTTTGCCAGTGATAGTGCAGTAATAGTGCACTATTACTGCACTACGGCTGAACGATTTGTCCTGCGAATGCGTCATCACACACGGTGTCCAAACTTGGCGTGTGGGAACGTCCTCGTTCCGGGCGTTTATTTATGCTCTGAAATCGTTTCCCCTGTGCACACAGGCGTTTCTCTGTGCGACTGAATTAGCAGACAAGTCGCTGGTAAGTGGCTGGCAGTCAGCAGAAAGGGAACTTTTTCATGCCCGCATCTGTTCTCGCCAGTAGGTGTGACGTGGGGTGGGGGGGGGGGGGAGGGTTGTGTTAAAATCCGGTTATTCCTTCTTAATTATGATGAATATGATCATTTACAAGCGTTAACTGTGAAATGGGAGTGATGGGGGAAGTTTTATCAGTCACATATAAAAATCCCCAAATCGTCGTAACTCAGCGAGCTGAGTTCATTTAGGACATTACATAGATGGTTTAAGTTCTTTATGTATTAACGACTGGCCACCAGCTGTTTATGTCGTTTCCACACATTTGTAACACCACGACTCGGTTATCTCGTTCCCACATGTTAATATACGTGACCATTAAAAAAGTGACGATGGATAACATCGTATCAGCAGCTGCATCATCACATCAGTCAGGAACTGATGTTGGATAAAAGTGGAATAAAGATCAAGAAATCACACCCACACTCCAGAAGTTGATCCTGAGGGGTTTTTTCATTCGTGTTACGTTTCGGGCGTCTGTCCTGAAAGTCTCCACGAGTGTTTTTCCCTGCTGATGTGATCAGAGGCTCCGTTCATACAGACTTTACCTCTGAATCATCATCGCTGCTTTCATCTCCTGATGAGCAGCAGCTCTGAAACACAACATGTTTATATCTCCATCCTCCTCTGTTAAAAGGGTGTTTTCCTTCCCACTGTCGCCACCACTCCGTGCGTGCTCAGGATGGGGGATTGTATCAATCTGACTTGAGTTTTCCTGTCTGTTAAGGCCCTGAGGTGACATTGTCATGAACTGACGTCATACAAATAAAGTTGAATTGAATTGAAAGTGGATTGAATTATTATGTATTTTCTAAAGTGTCTTAAAAAAAGCTTCTGTTGTTAAGCAGAACCACCTGAATAAAATTAAACGGCATTTCCACTCTTGACATCTTACAGTAAATGGGTCAGGTTTTAGGAAGGAATGACATCAGCGACTGCCTTTTACACCTGTTGGACAGGTATTATAGGTGGAAAGTATGTGGAAAGTACCTGCGCTGCTGCATCTGTCAGCACCGCCTCTCTTCACTGGGTTCGTCCTTAATTAATACGACACAATGAAAACATTGTTAAGCAGCGAAGGGGTTTGATCCAGGGAAACCCAGGGGGCATTGTGGGGGTTTATTTAGTAAAACAGGACTTTTAACTTAGAATGTATCTTAAAAATAAAGCCTGTAGACATTGTTGCATTAAGCTGCGCCTCACTCACAGCGACTGGTTGCTTGTTCTGATCTGTGAACATCGGAGCAGAAATGAAAGCAAAATGAAAACTGATCCTGAACAGCAGCTAACAAAACAACCTGGCTGACTTAACCTGCCTTTGCAAACAAGTCTGAAACCTTTCAGGTGAGGTTCAGCCTCCATGGCTGGAATTATCAGGGTGAGTTTGCACGACAGAGGGCCAGACACACACAGCTGGAGCAAACAAAGCACAAGCCTGAACATTCATCTGGTAACGGGTTCATGACTGGCCAGCTCATGTCTTATCACCCAGCATCAATAAAACCGAAATCTGTCTGAGTCTGGCAGGCGTTTACTCCACATGCATGACTCCACCGTCCGTCTCCCTCCGGGGAAGCCTTTGTGTCATCCTTTACTGTTCACATCAATAAGCCCACTCAGTCTGCAACATCAGCCGTCTCCACCCATCACTCAGCCCCAGCAGCACACAAGCCCCCCCACAAGCATCACCGCTGCAACTTCTTCCATTTAACACATCACTCCTTCGGGTTCACTTTTCCGCGTCCTGCTCCTAATCCGGCTCTTTTCAGAGAGCCGGCTCTTTCGACTCCCAAATGGCTGTAAATTAGAGACCAACCGACACAGATTTTTTTAGGGCCGATGGCAATATTGTCTCATCAGCCTCGGCTGATACAACCGGCCGATATAGGAAGCCGATACTGTATTCGACTCCCAAATTGATATGATAATTGATATAAGTAATTTCACAACTTCTTTATTATATAAATGAACAAAGCACCTCAAAATAAATGTTTCATAGAAACTTTAAACTTGTAACACACACACACACACATATATATACTGTATATATGTGTGTATATATGAAATTATAATTTGGTGAAATAAAATATTGCTTTTGAATTGTGGTTGGAAATAATAATAATAAAAAAATGAAACAAACAAAACTGTGTCAGACACATTAGAGCACCGTTCCCATGAACAGTGGACCAACACACCTGTCAACGGGTGCAGACGTCTATTTGAGCATCATTTTTTGTGTGTTTGTCGATAATATCTTTAGAACCGCAACTCAAAATCAGTGTCATGAATATCATAACATTTTAATTCATTATGTATAAAAGTCAGAATATTACTCAGAGTGGGGTATCAGCAAACACACCTGCTGTATCAGCCAATGCAAACAAAAAAACCCCACAAATATTGGCATAAAATATCTGCGGGCTGATGTATCGTCTCTCCTTTCTCTAAATTTAGGATCTTTTGTTGCCCTGTGTATACTTCATCATAACTGCAAAAATGAAAGGTTTTGAGTTTAACCCTTTTTGCATTCAGTGTTTTATAAGAAGCTTCATAATTGTGCAAATTTATTCGATCTTCAGACTGCAGCCAGACGCTGCTTTACTTTAATGTGTCACAGACCCTGCTCTCCACTGTCTGCTGCCTTCACCTTCAACAGAACACCAGCCTTCCTCTCTGTTTTCACATGTTGCTACGAGCCGATATCCTCACCTGTGACCGGCCGCATGGCCTCCGTACTGGTTAGTCAAAACAAAGTTCTGATCTCCTAAAAAAAACTGGAAAAGTCTTGTGATTCGCTACAAAGCATTGCCTCTCTAAACTTTCAAGACTAGAGTTGTTCCGATACTGCAGAAAATGCTGGTATCAGGAACCAGACACCAGGTAATTTATCAGAACAGGAATCTATTTACTGATTAGCTCTGTTAGCTCTGTTAGCTCTCTGCCTGATAGACCAGGAGCTAACTGTAATCATGTTGGTGGTGTGTCAGTATTTCACTCTGGATTTTACCACCAGAAAGACTGCATTTATAAATAAATACCTTCAACCTGCTGTATACCAAACGATACACACCACCCAAACACCTGCCTTCCTCTTTTCTGGCCCACCTGCCCACTTATCCATCAGTACTCAGATTCAGACGCTCTAAAATGTATCATGATCACCATTATCAGAGATAAACCTCATGAGTGATCAGAGCTTAAATGATGCAAAATCCAAAAGCATCAAAAAAAGGAAGAAATAATTTATATGGATGTAATATCTCTGCCACAAACGCGAGCAGGAGGCTAACCGGTCCTGTTTATGATGGTCCTACCTGTCTTTGAACGGGACAGTGTTTTCTTCTTCTGTGGTGTGACATCAGCTGGATCTTCCTCCTTCTTCTGGAAGAAGTTTCCCAAGGTCTTCAGAGGAGAGGTGGTAGCCGAGCGGGCGCTTGGACCTGAGGTGAGAGAGCGGGCTGATGGTGACACAAATCACGTCTCTGAGACGAGTCTGATGGAAACCATATCTGGAAAAGTTTCACTTCCTCCAAGTTCATCTTCACGTTGTGTTAAAAGTGTGCATCTGTGATGGTGTGTGTCCTTACGGTGACTTTGCTGCCAAACTGAGGTATGCAGAGATTAACTCCTGTTGAAAACAGAACGAGCCGAGTCTCACAGCATCAAAGTGAAAGATATTTGCAGACTTTCGGGGCAGTTTCTCTCCATTTCTACCACATAAACTATAGCAGGATATGGAGTCTTTAAAACTAGAGACTATAGTCCATCATCTGGAGAATATGATATCATTCTAAGATTTAAAAGTCTGGAGAAATGTGGAGCACAGCTTAAAATCTGTTTGCTGTGATCTTTGCACCGTGTTGTAAACAGCATGATTGTGTCATGGGAATGACGGTACGAACACCTCCAGAAAACCCTGTTCATGAAAACTCTTCACCGTGTCATTATCAAATGAAGCTGTAGCTCCACAAACATGTCCTCTCTGAACTGTCCCAACGTGCTGGTGCAGGTTTGAATGAGCCTGATGCTCTGGTTTCTGTCTTGGCTGGACCAACAGTGGTTCTTCTAGCCCCCTAAACCCCGTTATCCCGATACTCCTATTCCCCAAAAAGGAGAATTTTTCATCCCATCTAAGCATTACTTTCCAGTCTGCTCTGCTGTGCATCAGCCGACAGGAACTTTAGCCGAAGGTTCATCTGATCAGCACGACTCAAACAGATTCTACTGCCGAATAAATAGATAAAAAAAGTAACTTTTTCATTGTTTTCCCTACAATAATTAGGTAAACATGTTGTTTTTCTTCTCAGCACTGAGCTCAATGAGGAGGAATTTACCTGAAAGCATCTGAGTAGCTGATATTGTCCTTGGTCTGACTAGAAATCAATATTTCCGTTTTGCTCCCATCTGCCAGCAGTTCTGTGCCGTGTGATGGTCTGACTGGTGGACTCTGTCTCTGACCTGATATCAGCAGCATGAGCTCAGGCGGTGTAATCAGTAGATGGATGGATGATGCACTGTTTGTAATGAAGGATCCACCGATACAGATTTTTTTAGGGCCAATACCAATACGGACGTTTTCTCATCAGCCTCAGCCGATGCCTGATACAACCTGATACTGCATGAGACTCCCAAATCAATATAATGAAGGATGGAATGAAAAGTGATCTTACAACTCTTCTAAAAAAGAACAAAGTACTTCAATATATAAAAAAAGAAACCGTTCACTTGTAAACAAATATTAAATAAAAACTTTAAACTATTAATAAATACATGTATTTAAAAGATCTGTAAATATATAAGTGGGGGTATCAGCCAACAGATCCCATAAAGTGCAGATATTGTCTTAAAATATCATCCCATGAATCTGTCTGTCCTTATGTGTCGTGGGACAGTTTGGTTTTCGGGTTAAATTAGATTTTGTTGTGAGAAAACTTGAGCTTGGATGTGCTGATGTTCCGTGCGTCTGGTTCTGTACGTCGTTCCTGCAGATGGACCACTTTGATCCCTCGTTCATGCATTTAATGTTGTGGTTGTCTTCTTTTCTGTTTGGTGGTAAATTCAGTCGCGTGCTGCTGCAGCTACTGTTGACTTAGCTGTGAGTGAAATCTTCGGCCTTCACATATAAACTCGATGCTGCGTAGTCGCTCTGCAGAACACACGACCTCACCGTGATTTCCTCATAAAACTGACTAATAATGATGAAACTTATAACCACACCGTGTAACTTCTGAACCAAACATCAGCCTCATGTAAGCAATAACAGATGACACATGGCCGTGCTCTAAGGGGGTTAAGACGTTGGCAGTGTCCAAATTTGGGGGCTACATCCTTCAGAGAACGCGTCCTCTCCGATCTACGTAGGCCAAATGTTTACTCCTCGCTCACTCCATGTCGCGGTTCGTTTCTGTGGAACATCCTGTTCAGCCCACAATGCATCATGGGATAGGATTAGCCACAAAGGGTATGTTAACTCCTATCTTTTCTCTCCTCCACCTGCTCTAACAGCTGCTGATGTGTAGAATGAGCTGATCTTTCTTCACTGCGGTGTCTCTCATACTGTTCTGCTCCATGCGAGAGTTTCAGGTATGAATCCTCTAGGGGGGCTTGTGGGGGAGATGAGCTGTGCGTTCTCGTTCGTCTGGCTGCACCGGTGTCGTGTATTCCACCTTCATCAGTGGAAAACACTGACAACTGCTGCTAAAAGATGGAGAACAGGAGCCTCTCAAACCTCGACTCAGACTCCAGGAAGATGAAGAAGAAAAGTTTGGCCTTGTGAGACGAACAGAAGCAAACTGGAGTCTGACCGGAGTAACCAACCGAGCAGCTTTTTTCTTTCTCTTTTTAATTGGAGGGAGCTCTGATCCAGTCTGGAGAACAAAACAGACCCACAGTTGCTTTCTTCTCACTAACAAGGTAAACATGATGTATGACGGAAATAAGGATGCAGAATATTGCAATGCTAAGTTTTTAGCATGTAAATGTAGCAGTATGACAGACATATGACTGTTCCTGGGGAGGAGAGACACTCTGGCTGCTTGTTATATTTAGTTGATGCTGTAATTTCATGAATTTGGATATTTGAACTACAAGCCAGCGTTAGCCTTTTGCTACCGTTAGCATACAGTCCGTCAGTTTACTCAACGATCAAACCGTAAACAACTTGCAGATTTATAACTTTATTACTTCAGTAGACATCGTGTTTCTAACTCGGCTCAGACTGAGTGTAATGTGTTAAATTAGAGACCAACGCAGTCCAAGCAGCTCATGCGTGTGCACGACATTAGCGTCACTTCCACTTGTCGCCAGAGGGGGCGAACTTCTGGAAAAAAGCTGGAACTTCCGCTGTACTCCTTTAAAAATTCTACAATTGTTTGAATCAGGAGCATTATCATAACAGTGAAAACCTCAGTGATTTTTTGTGCTGATTTATTATCGTAGGAAGTTCACGCTGTCAGACCAGCAGGCTGCATGTCACTGTCAAAGCTGCGTACCGGACGGCCCTGTCCACCATCACACACATGCTCCATCACTGAAATTACAATACACACATCCAAGCGGGACAGGTTCCCACACGCTGGCTGGAGGGTGTCGTGGAACGTGTAGGTATGCAGAGGCCTTGTTTATGCGCCAACAAGATTACACAACAGTTAGAGTGGTGGTGGAGAAGTGGAGCGCGGACAGAAGAGGAGCAGAGGACTTTGCATGAAAAGGACATGGACGTTGCCACAGGACAGTTTAATCATTTTCCCTCATTAATAAAATGCCGTCATCCCTGCTGTTGTGTTGGAAAGTTTCCGGCATTATGCACAAATTTCCCTCCACTGACCTTGAGAGGCCGTGTTGCTACGACCTTCCTGTGTCAGCAGGTTTGAGACGGCCATCATACTCACTGGGCGATGGAGGCGGTGGGGAGGACGGAGACCCTGGCTTGCTGTCCGCTGCAGCTGCTTTAGGTGTGTCCTTGGAGCTTCTTCTCTTGGACGACAGTCTAAAACTCTGTCGGAACGTCTGAAGCTTGCTTAGGGTCCCCTTTACCACATCGTTGGAAGACACCGTCCCATTGCTCCGGAGGGACACCCTGTCCTCGTCTGGGTTTTCAATGGACCTGTCCATCGTTTGTGACTTCTTATTCCATCAAATAACCAACTGGAATAAAAGATGAAATAAAGTGAAGTGAAATTAAAGGTGAAGTGAGGGAGTCTGCTCTCTGCTCTGCCAGCCAGAGGACTGTATGAGAAACACTAATGTTGTGTTTATGGTCCTTGTGACCGAAGTCAGCAGTCAGAGACGCGTGGATCACTTTTGTTTATAGATAAACATGAGATCCAGCCTGTTCAGTTCTGTCAGAAACTGGAAATCTGCTGTAACACCGACTAAAAACTCCACTTAAAGACACGGGGTTTTGCCCCCCTCACTTTATAAATGCCTTTTTTCTTCCTCTCTTTTCTAGTTCAGTCAAATTTACAGGTACTACCCAACAAATTAGAATATCCTGAAAAAATTCACGTATTTCCATAATTCAACTTAAAAGGTGCAATTTACATATTGTATAGACAAATAATATGTGAATCAATATATTTCAAGCTTTTATTTGTTTGGATGTTGCTGATTAGAAGTTGCAGCTTAAGAAAACCTCAAAAAATGAGAATATTGTGAAAAGCTCCAGTATTGTAGGTTCAGAGTGTCACATTCTAATCAGGTGAGTAATCCAAACACCTCCATAAGTACCCTGAGCCTTTAAAAAAAAGTCTCTGTGTTGGTTTAGAAGAATTCACAATCATGGGGAAGATGCTGATCTGATAGTTGTGCAGAAAACCATCATTGACTCCCTGCACAAGATGGAAAGACACAAAAAGTGATAGAAAAGAAGCTGGATGTTCTCAGAGTGTCTCAAAGCACATTAATGGACAGTTAAGTGGAAGGAAGAAGTGTGGAAGAAAACGGTGTAGAAGCCGGAGGGCTGACAGCAGCCTGGAGAAGATGGTCAGTGTTCAGTTTCCCAGTCTGTGATGACCTGGGGTCAATGTCAGCTGCTGGTGTTGGTCCTCTGAGCTTCATCAAGTCCAGCATCAATGCAGCCGTCTACCAGGACATTTTGGAGACCTTCATGCTTGCTTCAGTGGACCAGCTGTATGAGGATGCAGACTTCATCTTCCAGCAGGACTTGGCACCTGCCCACACTGCCAAAACTACAAAATCCTGCTTCAACAACCATGGATCACCATGCTGGATTGGCCCGCAAACCCACCTGACCTGAACCCCATTGAAAACATGTGGGACATCGTCAGAGAAAGCTGAACGGGAAGAGAGCAAACAATAAAGAAGAGCTCAAAGCTGTGATGGAAGCATGTTGGTCTCCGTAACAGCTGAGATATGCCACAAGCTGCTAGCATCCATGCCACGCCGGGTTAAAGCTGCTAGCATCCATGCCACGCTGGGTTAAAGCTGCTAGCATCCATGCCACGCTGGGTTAAAGCTGCTAGCATCCATGCCACGCCGGGTTAAAGCTGCTAGCATCCATGCCACGCCGGGTTAAAGCTGCTAGCATCCATGCCACGCCGGGTTGGGGCTGCTAGCATCCATGCCACGCCGGGTTAAAGCTGCTAGCATCCATGCCACGCCGGGTTAAAGCTGCTAGCATCCATGCCACGCCGGGTTAAAGCTGCTAGCATCCATGCCACGCCGGGTTAAAGCTGCTAGCATCCAAGCCACGCCGGGTTAAAGCTGCTAGCATCCATGCCAAGCCGGGTTAAAGCTGCTAGCATCCATGCCAAGCCGGGTTAAAGCTGCTAGCATCCACGCCAAGCCGGGTTAAAGCTGCTAGCATCCATGCCATGCCAGGTTAAGGAGTCATTCATGCAAAAGGACCCAAACCAAGTACTAAGTAAAGATGCAAGATTTTACTTTAGGAGGTCTGATATTTTTGTATTTAAAACTCTTCTCTGATTAATTTTATGCAATATTTAAATTTTTTGAGTTTTTGAATTTGAGGTTTTCTTAAGCTGCAACTTTTAATCAGCAACATCCAAACAAATAAAAGCTTGAAATATATTGATTTGCATATTATTTGACTATATAATATGTAAATTGCACCTTTTAAGTTAAATTATGGAAATACATGAACTTTTTCAGGATATTCAAATTTTTTGGGTAGTACCTGTACAGTATAACTACAACCTGTCCAAAGCATGAGTCTTATCTGGATTATACAGGTACTATAATCCAGATAAAAACAGAGAGCAAAGGCTAAAAATCAAACTTTAATCTTAAAGAAGTCATATTAAACCTAGATGTGTCTTTAAAATCTATATTCAATATTTCCAAGGCAAAGTTAGCGACTTTTTACTACGGTTTAGAGCCACAGACTAGTCCATTACAGGCTGTGGTCCATGGGGCCACCGTCCTGCAGGTGTTGGACGCGTCCCTGCTCCAACCTGACTCAAATTACATGTCAAGTTCTGCATAATGACTCTGATTTGCTGAATCAGGTAAACATCCAAACCTGCATAAAAGTGGCCCCTCCAGGACCTGAGTTTGAGATCCCTATTACATTGGGCTATTACATTGTGTCCAATAGTGTAATATTTACACAATATATATGTATTTTTTTTATTATTTTGAAGACTTCAACCCTCTGATAAATTCTCAGTCAGATTAGGATTTAATGAGGACAGGTAAGCCCTCTCCTTATTCTCTGAGGATATGAGCTCTAGTTGTACATTAACTCTGTCAGAGAGAAAAAACTCCACTTACCTTCTGTCGGTGGCTCAGATAAAAGCGTCTGGAAGAACAAAACTCCCCCAGGTCTGCCTTCAGCCTTTTATAAGCTCATTCAAACTTTCACTTTTACAGGTGGTCCAACCGGTTTGGAATAAAAAGTAAGCAAATAAAATGCTCCACGATGTCTGCGTGCCTGCAAACAGAAAGCAGAGAGGAGGCAGAGAAAAGTGGAAGTTCAGCTGGCAGCGACACGAGGACATGACAAAGATCACCTTCCTGGGTGGTTACTCGTGTACTGAAAGCGAAGGTCGGTTAACAATTAAACAGATTAACTTAAGCAGGAGGAGTGTCGCTTGTGGAAGGAAGAAACAGCTTGAACAGGACTTGTGACTTGTGGAGATGCTTTTACTTCTTTTTAATACCCATATCAGCTTACAAGTACATTTTTTTCCATCTGGTATGTGGAATTGTGCTTGAGGGTCTGAAGGCTGCAACAGTGCACTCTGTTCAAGCTCACAGTGGCAATGATCCAACAAAAAGCTCTCAGATAAAGTTACATATGGGGAAAAATCTACTTTTTAGTCTAAACTAGCAAGTTGCTTCCAGCTGCTTTATGAGGAAGAACTGTTCAATTACACGTTAACACAAATATTTAATCAGCCAATCACATGGCAGCAGCTCAGAGTGTCGACATGGTCAAGATGACTTTCTGAGTACTTCAGAAACTGCTGGGAGTTTCACCGCAACCATCTCTAAGGTTTCCAGAGATGGTCTGAAGAAGAGAGAACATCCGGGTAGCAGCAGCAACCAGAATGTCTGGTTGATGTCAAAGGTCAGAGGAGGATGGACAGACTGGTGGAGATGGTGGAAAGACAACAGGAAGTCAGATCAGCACTGGTTCCAGCCGAGGTCTGCAGGACAGCATCTCTGAACACACAGCACGTCCAACCTGGAAGCAGATGGACTCCAGCAGCAGAGACAAGACCAGGTGCCTGGCCCAGAATGCAGCATGAGACCAGACCGGGTGCGTGGACCAGGATGCAGCAGAGACCAGACCGGGTGCCTGGACCAGGATGCAGCATGAGACCAGACCAGGTGCCTGGTCCAGGATGCAGCAGGAGACCAGACCGTGTGCCTGGTCCAGGATGCAGCAGGAGACCAGACCGGGTGTCTGGTCCAGGATGCAGCAGGAGACCAGACCGTGTGCCTGGTCCAGGATGCAGCAGGAGACCAGACCGGGTGTCTGGTCCAGGATGCAGCAGGAGACCAGACCGTGTGCCTGGTCCAGGATGCAGCATGAGACCAGACCGGGTGCCTGGACCAGGATGCAGCAGACCAGACCAGGTGTCTGGACCAGGATGCAGCAGAGACCAGACCAGGTGTCTGGACCAGAATGCAGCAGGAGACCAGACCAGGTGTCTGGACCAGGTGTCTGGACCAGGATGCAGCAGGAGACCAGACAGGGTGTCTGGACCAGGATGCAGCAGAGACCAGACCAGGTGCCTGGACCAGGATGCAGCAGGAGACCAGACAGGGTGTCTGGACCAGGATGCAGCAGAGACCAGACCAGGTGCCTGGACCAGGATGCAGCAGGAGACCAGACAGGGTGTCGGTGGACCAGGATGCAGCAGAGACCAGACCAGGTGTCTGGACCAGGATGCAGCAGGAGACCAGACCGGGTGTCTGGACCAGGATGCAGCAGGAGACCAGACTGGGTGTCTGGACCAGGATGCAGCAGAGACCAGACCGGGTGTCTGGACCAGGATGCAGCAGGAGACCAGACCGGGTGTCTGGACCAGGATGCAGCAGGAGACCAGACCAGGTGTCTGGACCAGGATGCAGCAGGAGACCAGACCAGGTGCCTGGACCAGAATGCAGCATGAGACCAGACCGGGTGTCTGGACCAGGATGCAGCAGGAGACCAGACCAGGTGTCTGGACCAGGATGCAGCAGGAGACCAGACCGGGTGTCTGGACCAGGATGCAGCAGAGACCAGACTGGGTGTCTGGACCAGGATGCAGCAGGAGACCAGACCGGGTGTCTGGACCAGGATGCAGCAGGAGACCAGACCGGGTGTCTGGACCAGGATGCAGCAGAGACCAGACTGGGTGTCTGGACCAGGATGCAGCAGAGACCAGACTGGGTGTCTGGACCAGGATGCAGCAGGAGACCAGACCGGGTGTCTGGACCAGGATGCAGCAGGAGACCAGACCGGGTGTCTGGACCAGGATGCAGCAGAGACCAGACTGGGTGTCTGGACCAGGATGCAGCAGGAGACCAGACCGGGTGTCTGGACCAGGATGCAGCAGAGACCAGACCGTGTGCCTGGTCTAGGATGCAGCAGGAGACCAGACCGGGTGTCTGGTCCAGGATGCAGCAGGAGACCAGACCGGGTGTCTGGTCCAGGATGCAGCAGGAGACCAGACCAGGTGTCTGGTCCAGGATGCAGCAGGAGACCAGACCGGGTGTCTGGTCCAGGATGCAGCAGGAGACCAGACCGGGTGTCTGGTCCAGGATGCAGCAGGAGACCAGACCGGGTGTCTGGTCCAGGATGCAGCAGAGACCAGACCGGGTGCCTGGTCCAGGATGCAGCAGAGACCAGACCGGGTCCACTCCTGTCAGCTAGGAACAGGAAACTGAGTCTAAAATTCACACAGGACCACAGGAACTGGACCATAGAAGATGGAGGAACGTTGCTGGTCTGATGAGTCTCCATTTCAGCTCCACATTCAGATGCTCGGCTCAGAATCTGCTGGAAACATCATGAACGTGGATCCGTCCTGCCGTGGATCAAGGCTTCAGGCTGCTGCTGGGCAAAATCTCTGCTTCAGTTTCATATCCTGATGGTTTTTCAAAACCTGTATTTGACCCTGCTCTTTAAAGGGAACTACTGTAGTTTCATTTTTTTATTTACTGCAGGATTTTATCGGATCTACTCAGCTAAGCTTAGAAATAATAGTTAAGCAAACATTTTTGTGCTAGCAGCTCCTACACACTCAGAAACATAGAGGTACGAGACAGGAACATTTCTGTACCTGTAGGTACATTTTATACAAATATTCTCTCAAAAGTACAATATTGGTCTTTATGAGGCCAGAAGTACCTATATACTATGAAAAAGGCTCCAAAGTAATAGAAAGTACACATTTGTACCATTCCAACCCTAAGGGTACCTGCAGCATTGAAAAATGTGTGTAGCTTGTACAATAACTATAAATAGCAGTACTTCTAAACAGTAGTATAATTATAGTTATTATATTATGATTTTCATAATAATCATAGTAAATATAGTAATAATTACATGCATAATTATATATGTGTTTGGCCTAATATTAATTATTCATTTATTATTAGCATCTTTGATTGTTGTCATAATCTCTATTTTATTGACTTTTAGTCATCATTTTAATTGGTTTAATTGTACTTCATTAACTCATACAGCTTGATAAGGTACAAAAATGGACCATGAAGGTACAGAAATGTCTTTCAGAAAGGAGCCCCCCAGCAACAAGCTTTGGACCCTTTTAAATTGGTACCTCTATTTTTGAGTGTGTAACAAAAGCAAGTGTTAGTCCTCTTGTTTGCTGACATTCAGCAAATGACCAGGCTCTTTAAACCCAAAAAATAAAGTTCATGTAAAATTCATCTTTACTGGGACATTACCTCTGTCTTTGTCGCGTATTTCCTCCTCTTCTCTTTTTTCCTCCCTGTCAGTTTGACAGGTGCAGTTTGTCAAACTGCACCAGGCAGTTTGACAGGTGCAGTTTGTCAAACTGCACCTGTCAAACTGCACCAGGCAGTTTGACAAACTGCACCTGTCAAACTGCACCAGGCAGTTTGACAGGTTGACTTTTTTGATGCAACAAAAAATGAAAATCACGTGGCAGGTAAAAGAGGTGTGATCGGGGGTGGAGGCGGTGGGGCGGGGACTTGGGCTTATGAGGACAGTACTCTCTAGTAGGCTTTGAAGTTAAATGTGGGCTTATTCTGTTCTTAAGGGACAATAATACGGTATTATTGTTTCTGAAGAAAAGAATAAGCCCTCTAAAAATGAGCTGGTATTATTAATACTGCAGCGGTTGCTGTGATTGGCCCGCTGGGGACAGGGTATTTGCATGTTTCCCATCCTGCTTTGTGGCGCCCTGTGTTTTGTTCTGACTGCACCGTGAGTGTTTGTGTGATCCCTTCAGTTTATTAAAAGATACCCACACATGTTACTGTACTTAAAAATACAAAGCACGTTTTCCTTGGAAGATAGATGCCTTTCAGAGAATATTATTAAGTAATTGTTTTAAAATGTAGTTCTTTGTGTTTGGGGGGAATTGGTAATTTTAAATATTTTGTCCTGATTTTAGATATTATAGATTTGTTAAAGTTTTGTAAGGCAAGCGTGTTTTCTGTTTTTCCTGGATACATGTTGTTCAATGAATATTGATTTAAGAATTTATTATTACATTTTTTGTCCACAACATCTACTGAATCAATTTGAATTTTATGTAGTCTTGGTGTTGTGATGTAGGATAAATTATTTTTGACTGACTGAATGAGGGCGACAGGAATGTTTTTAATTACTTTCTTATAATTTGCATTTGAACAATCAATTCCATATTTGTTGTTAAAATCTTCTAAATTAAGAATGTTGCCATTATCATCTAGCAAGTGAACAATTGACCAGATCTGTTTCTTTCACCAGTCCTCCATAAATATAGATTTCCTTCCACTTAGTATTACTCTGTTATTCCACAGTGGAACATTATGTGGGCTGAAATTATGTTTAAACATAATTTTCCACTGTAACAAAACTTGTTGATGGAAGGTAGAGAGTTGAATAGGCAATTTAGATCATTCAAAATCACTTTTCAATAACAACTCAATACCACCAACTTTCTGAAATAGCATCACGACAGAGTTAGAAACCTAAACTAAAAAGACCTGGATTCATGCATATAAGCAATCAATGAGTGATTTATTTTCATGAAATTACCTCTTTTAACACATTTATACCGTGTAGGTAGCATTTTTCTTAGAGAGATTAAAATAAAATCAGGTACAGGGCCTTTAATGTTGCCTCTAGTCCCTTTAATTTACAGCTCTCGAATTTTGGCTGCAAACTATAAAATGAATTTCAACTCTAGTAAAGTTATCATGAATTAAGAAAAAAGTCTCTTCTCCCTCACTGATTCCCAACCTACAGACCAGTGAAGGATTGTTCCTCCTCAGTTGCTTTTTAAAGATCCTTAAAAAGAGAAAGTGGTTCTGGAAGAAAACAGAAGAGACTGGGAAAAATCAGTGGGAAGAGGTTTGTTTGTGAAATAAAAGTCTCAGGAGTTAATTAACTTTTGCTAAAGTTTTATTGACAGGATCCAGAAAGACTTCTGGCCCTGCAGTGTCTGCTACGGCCACCAGATGGCACTGTGGACTGCAGGGTGCCGGACTTCCTGTCCTCCTCTTCTCTGGTTTCAGGAGGCAGAAGTTAGAAAGGTCATGATTTTACATTTTTTCATCCAGTCTTTGATCAAATCAGACATCTGTTGCACGAGAAATCACAGAGACTAAAATCAGCCATGAACGTTTCTGGTCGAGTGGCATCGTGACCAACTGCTCCATTTTATCTGTCTGTGTGCGCATCCATGCTAATATCTGTGTGTGTGTGTGTTAACTACAGTAAGTGATTCTGGGAATATGGGTATGAAATGAAAACTGAGCCACAGTGGCAGTATTTTAACACCCAGTTACTCAAACAGGAGCAGTCAAGACACACAGATAAAACTGTTTTTAGAGGGAGCAAGACTCAGATATCCACAATTCAGCATCGTTTCTCTGTTTTAAACCTCTCCAGTAACACAAAATCATCAAAAAAAAAAAGGTTATTTTATGCTTTAACATTTTTGTATGCAATAAGAAAAGACTATTATTATTATTTAACCATTGGCATGTTGTCCTTCATTTACTTTCTGTCTCACTTTATACCGTTTATGGTGATGAGGGGCTGTCATTACGAAAAAGGAGTGGTTATTGTGTAACTTTTGACCAATGCATTAGCCAAATATTGTAATACTGTATGTTATAATGTTTTTATTAATGGGCCCATTTTCTCCATATTGACTTCTAAGTGCTTAAGATAGTCTTTTGGGGTGCTTTAAAGGATAACTTTCTTTTTTTAACCTGACCTTATTTCTAGGAGTTTATACGTGCATTTAATCACTGGTAAAATTTCTGCATCACTTTGAGTCCTCTAGAAGATATTACATTGAGTCGCCATTTGGTGTACATTTATATAAAGGGAGAGACGGGGCAGCCTCTCTGTAAGACATTATCTGCAGCAAAACTCCTTCATTTCACCAATACTCTAAGTAGAATGACTGAACGAACAGGTACAGTACTATTGTCCTGTGAGTTCACAGTTTCGTGGATTGCAGTTTGTTGGTGTAGAGCTGATCTTCTCAGCTGCACTGCAGCAGCACATGTACTTGTATATTTCAACAAAATATTTCAAAGAAATATCTTCCGAAGGAGTCAAAGTGATACAGAAATTTCACCGGTGAGTAAATGCATGTATAAACTCCTAGAAATAAGGTCCAGATTGAAAAAACAAAGTGCGGAAGCCTGACTTCACTGGCTGGTCACTCCAGTCTGGAACAGCGTCCAGACCTGATTAACTAGCGCCGCTCTGCTTCCCAGACTGAGACAAGAGTACCTAACTGCAGTTACAATGACCGACAAGGGTGCCGCCATACATCCAATCCATACAGGAAGTCTCATGCAGCAGTTAGTTAAATACTGCCAAGAGTATCTATCTGTGGCTTGCAAACAGATGCGTATGGTGTCGTCGGGTGGTTAGGGTTAGGAGAAGGGTCAGGGGTAGGGTTAGATTTTAGTAAGTTACATGAAAAAGAAACTTCCGATTAGGACTTCCGGCGTGGATTGGATATATGGCGACGTACCGTGACTGCAGTTGGGTCCCTCTCCAAGAGACGTCTCTGGCTTCAGAGAGGACTGTACTAGCATGCTGTCCTGAAAACCACCGGTAGAGACCAGAAACCATGAAGCTGCTGCAGCTGCTCGTGTGACACACTCAGAGGTGCGTCTGAGAGAGGAGGAAAAAGAAGGCGTGGCTGAAGCCGGAACGGAGAACCGATCTGATCAAACATGACTCCTGTTTCAGATGGGCGGGGGGGCATAATATGAGCCCTTTTATGTTGGTAGTTAATAAATGATTTCTGGGGCCAGTATCCATCACTGACACATGTGGGGGCTCTTAGGGGGCGGCCCCCCTCAAAACCAGCCATGGTAACTTTGCAGGAGCGGATCCGTCTCTCATTGATCATGTGACCTGGAGCGCTTTGCTTCATGGCTCCATGACTTCACTATCAGCTGATCAAAGTGGTCTGCAAATACGATTCCAAGCACAGACTGTGAGGCGGTTTCATTTTGTGACAGTTGTCTGGCCTGTGGGAAGTTACAGGTTTATTGCCTCCGGTGGCCAAAAGTTACACCGTGTCCCTTTAAGAAGTTTTATTCATTCACAACACTTGAGTCATATTTATGGTTTCATTTCTGCTCTTTTATTTGAAATAACATAATCTACCTCATTTATTCTGATGATGACAAAGCAATGATAGTAAAGATGATGGTGCGGCTTGTTCTGACCACAGTCCAGGCTTTTCTGTTGCACTGCTTAAATCAACAGTTCTGCCTCCAATAAGCAGAAATCTGGATCAGTGTTGCATAATGAAAGGAAAGCTGTGGTGAGGATGGCGTTGGTCTATAAACCCAGATGTTTACAAGCAAAGACCACATTGTAGGTCAGATTGTAACACGGCTCATTGTCAGACTGAGGAAAGGTAACTGAGATTATCTGATGGTGTTTGTGGTGTTGTTTTGTTGCAGTACAGAGAGGGAAAATTGTCCTCTGCATCCCTTGGAAATGTGCTCTTGATATCATTTTCATTCAAATGTGTTCAGTTTGTGTTTACGCAGTTGATTAGCATTTTGTTACCACAGCAACGACTGCAACTGTGCAGGTAGTTATAGCTGTCTTCTCTGCTGCTGAAATCAAAGTTATATTTTGTAAGGCAACACTTGTGTTCCACCACGCAGGATTCTGATGCTTTAAGTCAATATAAATGACCATGCCATGTTTAGTCAGACAGAGTCGAATAAATCAGGATCTGCATAGTATTTGTGTACGGTGTCTTTCTGCTTTAGATGCATAAGAAAAAATCATCAAATGAACTTTTTTCACAACAGACCTTTGGACTGGAAACAGGAGACCAAGCCAACGCTCGAGGAAGTCCTTTCCCTGCACAAGCGTAAAAAAGGAATGTAGCACTCATTAATAATTGAGAGTACATCTGTCTTCTAAAACACTTTGCTGGTTTAAGGACTATTTAGTAAACAGAATAGAAAGTATTGCCTCTGAACAGCTCCAAGTAAGAAAAGGAGTGCCTCAAGGGTCAGTATTAGAGCCACTCCTTTTTTCCCCAAATAATCTAAATTAATATTCATTTAAATGTACCCAAAGCAAAATTTCCCTTCTATGCTGATGATACTGTGATTTATTGTGCAGTTTCTTGCCCTAATCCAGGCTCTTACCAACTTAAAACTGGTTTTAAATGCAGTTCTGAAAACTTTTTTATGACCTAAACTCCTGTTAAATGGTGATTAAAACAAAAAGCTTGATGCTTTTTTCAAACATCAAGGCCAACCCACAGAACCTGCCCCCAATAGCCACTTCGCAGGGTTTGAGTTTGTGTCATCTTATATCCATGCTGTAATTGATCAACCTTTCTATCACTCAACACATTCAGCAGCTGGTGAAAAGATTAAAACTAAAGGTAGGATTTTATTTTCAGATAAAGTCCTGTCTGTCATTTGAATCTAAAAAAGATGTTGCTGCTACTTTTAAGTCAGTTTTAGACTATAGAGAGACTAAAGGTTAACTCGGAGGCAGTTTCATCTGTTTGTAGACATCTGGTGGAATGGTGTGGGGGGAGGTTTTCTTGGCCCACTTTGAGCCCCTTAGTACCAACGTGGCCGTTTAACCACCACAGCCTACCTGAGTATTGCTGCTGACCATGTCCATCCCTTTATGACCACAGTGGAGCATCTTCTGATGCTGCTTCCAGCAGGATGATGATGTCACACAGATGACATCATCTCCACCTGCTTTCAGGAACATGACCATGAGTTTACTGGACTCCAGTGTTCTCCACAGTCACCAGAGCTCAGTCCCACAGAGCAGATTTGAGATTAGGTGGAACCATGGATGTGCAGCAACTGTGATGCTATCATGTCAGGATGGAGCAACATCTCTGAGAATGAGAAATGTTTCCAACACCTTGTTGGATGGATGGCACCAAATGTTAAAGGAGTTCTGAAAGAAGAAGGGGGTCCACCCCAGTTCTAGCAATGTGGACCTGATAAAGTGGCAGATGAGTGTATGTTTTTCTTTTATATTTTCTTTTGTTTGTATTTACTTTCTTCCATTTACTTATTTACTTCCATTTATATATTTTTTTTCAGATTCATGTTTAAGTTTATACAGTATATAGTATTTCAGTCTGTGTCCTGCCAGTAGTGGCTGTCACCCTGGTTAACTTTGATTTGAAGAAGAAATAACAAAAGAGATGATCAGGGGTCTGGAGGGAGACGAGTCTGACAGTCTGAGGGTTGATATGTGGCTTTCATGGTCTATGCGCTGAGGTGTTAATACGGCAACTAAATCCTGGTTTGCTTCTGATGCACAAATCTGCATGCCAGAGTAGGCTATGTATGATGCAGAGCAGAAGAGAAAATCAAACCATTACCATCCACTTCTACAGTAAGTCTGGGTGCATTAACCAAACCAAAAAGAAAAAAAAAAATGAATACAAAAAACTGATCCAACAGAACCTGTGAGTAACACCATCCACCTCCTCCTCCTCTCCTACTTAATTATGCAGCCAGTTCTCACTCATTAGCCATGTTTACTGACTAATATCCCACATGGAGGCTCTGAAACTGGCAGCAACATCTCATGCACAAAGAGAGGACTGTAAGGCAGCTAAAAGCTCAGTCTCAGTCCTGCAGGCTGACATTTATAGTCCCAAAATAAAAGACTTTGATACAACTGGTCGACCCTTTCCTTCATCTCACTCTCTTCCCTCTGATCCTTCACGTTAACGACCTTCAAATTACTGATTACTGATAGACTTGTGCCCAAATGTATAACGAAAAACAACGAAACAGCAACATCCAGGATGCAGTGCAACGCTGTCCCTTCATGTTCAGAGCTTCGTCATTTTAACCAAGTTGTGTTCTTTTTTTTTTTTTTTTTACCTACTTCAGATTTAATGTATTCACACAAATATCCATACACACAAATACAAAAGTACATACACAAACCTAGTACTATTATTTATAAATAAAGAAAATATAGAATATGAAATCAAGCCGGAGCCCCACATCCAGAAAACCTGACATAAACCACTGTAACTGAAAGCAGCACCAGCAGACCTGGATCTAAATCTGGGACCAGCTAAAAGGGCCACACTTGATGACCTGATCGGGTTAGAGACAGTGAGCATGTCAGGGGCGTGTGAGGGGTTACACCCTTAAGTGCTTTATGGACCGGGAAGAGGCGTTTAAATGGATTCTGTATTGAAATTTGAGCCAGTGGAGCGACTTACTGAGGTAGAGAACTAGTAATAGGTTCAAGCTGAAGATGTCTAGCTGCTGCATTTTGCATGGGAACCACTTTGACACCCCCTGCCCTAGCAGATCAAGGGAGAACTACAAAAAATTACTTCTTCTCATAGTTGGCCATGAGCTTGCCGCTTGGTTTAAACTGGTATATTAGGTATGAAGATCATTTAAACAGTGCTGCAGGATGTAGAATTAAGACTGATTCATTTTTCTCATCTACCCTAAAATACACCAGCAGCACATTCATTTCATACGATACCGTATCATAATTTGTTGGATCAAATTGTGCTGAATGAAGCCGTCGTGTTTTTGCTGCATTTTTCTGCTGGTTTGTGAATTTGTGTTCATGCTGCACGACTGGACCAAATCACACCTTTTGAATAACATGTTCTATTCACAGCTGTTAGGTCTCACATTTTGGCTGGGAAACTAACGTATTTTAACCCCTTTTCCTGCCCACCTCCCGTATTATTATTTTCCCTTTAAAAAGAAGAATACTCTTCCTCTCCAACCTCTACGGAAAAGGACAGGGCCTCTGAGGGAAAAACGAATTCTAAGAAAAAAGTCATAACTCTGGCTTAAAAGTAGAGTCCGGAGTTTTCCCCGTTTCTGTTTGTAAACATGATTCAACCTGAGAGCCCCTCCCCTCGGGCTAATGGCCGCATTCAGCCCCAAGCATCTCCCTCAAAGCTAGAAAGTAGTTGAAATCCAACATTAACCCTGGTTTTCAAGCATGCTCTATCTAAAGCTCCTTTTACTGCAAAATACTTCCTTTTCTTCACTGCTTCCATTTTTATCCAGAATTCGAGTGAATCTGGTGTCGGCTCCAGTCCACGTTTAAAAAGAAAGTTTGCTACAATCGACTAGTTTATCTCAAGTGAGCGCTACGCCCTTAGCTCTGTCTTTGGCTGGAGATAACACACAAATCTCTGCCCAGAAACTTCCTGAACACACCGAAATAAAAACAAAGGTTCAGTAAGGGGGGGGGGGTTGGAAAGCAGAGACCCAAAGGGGTGGATTAGCCCGGATTTCACTCACACAAGTCTAGCGTTTATTTTCAGGGGGAAAACTCCGGACTCTACCTTTAATGTCAGAGCTCTGATCTTTTTTCTGAGAATAAAATTAGAATTCTGACGTTTTCTCAGGTCTTTTTTCTTCAGTGGCCCGAATCCTCTTTCATTAAAGGCCTCCTTCCACTGAAAACCCGTTTAACTTGCTCCTTCTGAAATACGGAGGGTTTCCCCTTGTTTACTTACACATGCTGACTTGCTAGCGTTGCGTTCCCCCAGTCGGCTGTGCTTTCTCATCACAGAAACAATACGAAGAGAAGAGCGAATCGGGAACAGCCTCGCACTTCTACGTCACATTGCAAATAGCGTATCCCACGTGGGGTTTCTATCTGTCCATTGGAAGGCAGGTAACCCTCCACTACACACTAGAAGTAAAGACGGCACGACTGTAGCTTCGGAGTTGAGAAGCTAATTAGCTAACTGTTTGTTAGCATGGCGGAACAAACTTGTTTGTCGGCTCTATTTCCTGTCTGTAACGAAATAAGAGCGGAGGGCGGAGCTTCCTTCATACACTGATGGGAGGCAGCCAGTCAGACGGAAATTCATGAGAAGGACCCGGAAAAGCTGCCGTTGGACCACAAGCCTCTCTTCTAGTATAAAAATATAGCTGGATACAAAGATACCAGAAGGTTTTTTAAACAAAACGATGCAGAATGCACCAATAAAGGGCCAAAAAAAGCCGAAGTACAGCTGGAACTGGCTTCAGGAAACCTGCCACCAGCAGGAGTCGCGGTGGTCGTGGTCATGAGGTTCAGACAGTGACAACAAACAAACCCAGACTTTCCGTATATTACTCATCCCATATTAAAGATCCAAATGTGGCATTTTCTCCTTGAGAGAAGCTCATTTTGGACATGTGGGTGCTTTGATTCAGTGGTGAAATGAATTCACTGAAAAAACATCTTCTCCTCATTATTTACAACGTTATTTAATTTTATCGCTGATTCACAATAGACAGGTGTGCACCGTGGTCCGTCAATTCACCAGAGCGTTTAATTAGGCCCCGCCTCCCTGCATGCTGCGTTCAGGTGCGGCGCAGATGTCTGACAGCAGAGCATCCATCTGCTGTACATCTCTAGATTTTGACGTCCATGTGAAACGATTATTCTCTGTATTTTGACGCTAATAATATAGCCGTGGTGGCTAACCATGACTCAGTGTATGTCGGGGAAACACTGTCATCAGTGAACGCCAGAGAACTACACGAGTGATCATGAGAAAGTAGAAGAAATGTAATGAAAATATAATGTAAATGCTTTATTTTATTTGCACAATATAAAAACAAACAACAGAAAAAGCAGATTGTGTGCGAGATAAAAACTTCTTAAAGGGTTATAAAATATCTTACCTAAATATTTAACAGAAAAATACCAAATTGGACACTACATAAAAAGAAAAGTAAAAATCAAATAAAATTAATACAGTATTGAAAACATGAATCAATGAATCAAATACAAAGCATCATAGAAAGCGTAATACTGTCTTTTTTCTATAAAAAAGAAGAAACATAACATATACAAACATAAAGACAAGTAATGTGAAATAAACAGTAAATATGTAAATAAACTGAAAATATGTAAAAGAAATAAATGTGCTTCATATTTATTGTTTTTATTTAGGCTGGAATATAATGTAGGAACATTCACATCATCTCAGAGTCAGAGATGAACAGAATCTGATCGGCCTGATTGTAGTTAGGCGGTTATTTTAGCTTTATAGTACACGCTGTACTTAAGAGAAACTGGAGTTTGAGGTGGTGGATGGCTTGCAGTGGAAGCTGGAAAATTTACCTTATTTTTAATCCAAAACTTGGCGGGTTTAGTTCCACTCTCCACCAGAGGGGGCGCTGCACCAGGAATTACTGAAAAGCAGTTAACTCATTCACCCTGCGTACACACCAAGCGCGATTTGGGCGTCAGGTTTACATGCAAAGTCAATGGCCGCCGCGTGTTGGGGAGGCGTCGAAAACCCTGCGGCGCGTTATGCGCGTTGGGCGCGGCGCGTCTAGGCGCGTTACGCGCGTCTAGACGCGCGTTACGCGCGTATCACACGGTGAGTTTTGAGATTTTGAGCCTTTTGACGCGCATTACGCACGGCAAAGGCGGCAAACCCCAGAGTTGGAAAATCTGAACTTTGGCGTCTTGACGCGGGGCGTCGACCAATCAGAGCAACTCAGTGTCATGACACACACACACTTTTTATGACGGGAAACACCCAGAAGAACCAGGGGAACCTCCTCTCTCTCTGAAGACAGAGGAGGATAAACTGTGATCTGTGTCCGGTCCCGGTGTCTGAGCGGGGGTTTGATGACCTGCTGTGCTGATGGGAGGTACTGGGCTGATAATGCTGCTCCGCATCGGGACATCGGGGCGTTAAACTGGGCCTAATCAGACGGCTGAAAGCGTCCCTCATCACTGTGCAGCTCCTGGAGTAAACGGTGAAACGCCTGGAGGTATCTGCTGAACCCAGACAGAGCTAATATGCCACGACATTCCCAAACTTTATTTATTTATCACAGAAAAGACGAGCCGCTCTCTCTCCTGCATCTGCCATGCTGCAGACAGACCGGTGACAGGAACATTTTGAGGATGACTGTAGCTTAAAGATGAACAGGTATGACTGTAGAGCATATGTATCATTTATTTCTGTAATATTTATGAGTTTATTCCATTGTGGGAACACATTTTCAGAGCTCATGCCAGCAGGAGTTAATCCTAGAGGAAGATAATACTTGCATATTCCTTGCAATGTTATGGTGTAGTAGGGGTGTGACAAAATATCAATACACTGAAATATCACAATATTTTATGTTGCGATATTATATCTATATTAAAAAATGCTGTATCGATCTTTTTCTCCTATGAAATATGAGATTTTCGTTTTATTACTAAATCTCGATTCTGTTGTTTCTCAGCGTTGGTCCAGCACGTAGAACGTCTCTGCTTTCCACTGATATCTACGAGCATCTGCAGGTTCAGCTTCAACTTTACACACAGTAGAAAGTACACGTTAACATGTGAGTGCAGGTTTTCATCGACCACACAGTTGTTGGAGATTAGAATGACTGACTGAAATGATTATTTCTCATATGCACGAAATTAGGGCTGGGACGATTCGTCGACGTAACCGATTACGTCGACGCAAAATATGCGTACCGATGCGTCGTCAGACCAAAACAAAGATGGCGGCGCCATGCGACTTCAGACTAAAACAAAGATGGCGGCGCGATCTCCACGAGTGGCTCTTCCAAGTTTCCAAAGCGTAAGGCAGTGAAGGCCCACACTCGTTTATCGAAGGTATAACTATATATTAGGGATGGCGAATCCGAAGCCTAATGAGACATGAGACAACTTCCGTGAGATGGACGCCATGTCTTCAGACACGTCAGGCCTGTTTGAGACGGTCAGCATGAAGCACGAGCTCCATCTGATGGCCGTGGGTGGAACTGCAGCTGATGCCGGGAGCTGTCTCGTCTCTGACTGAATATAATTAAAGTCACGTTCTCAACCTCATGTTCGTGTTTCATCTGTTGGTAATAGTATTGTGTAATCACTTCTGGGATAAATAAAGAATTTTTAATTTCATTTCCAAGTGATTGGCACCCGTATTTAGCATTAACAGAATGAAGATGAAGGTGCACTTTTTCTGGAAGCTATACCCATGTTCAATATAATGTTCAACTCTGAATGTTTACTTATCTTCATTTTCTTTTGTTGGAAAATAATATCTGTCTTAGCTTAAATCCTCCAAGTTTACATAATCATATTATTTCAATAATGACTTTTTTTTTATTATTATTTTCATGTAAATGAAAGAATTAAAAGCCTGTTTTTCAGTCCGCTGTGTTTTCAACATAAATTTTACATTCTGTTGGTTCATGAAAAACTCCATGACAGGCTGCTGCTCCCACTGCCTTTTTATTCATGCTCTTTTTAACATTTTAGATATCTATATCAGCATATATAAATTGCTGTCTGTCAATTTATGAGGAGATAATCGATAATCGAATCGAATCGAGTCGAATCGAGCTAAAAAAATGAATCGTTAGATTAATCGATGCATCGAAAAAATAATCGATAGATTAATCGTTTAAAAAATAATCGTTTAACACAGCCCTACACGAAATGCATTTTCATATACTCATATACTTTGTTTTACTGTTTTATTAGTTTCATATGAATTTGTGTACATTTGTACTATTCCAGCTCAGCAGCTTCATTTTTATTTTGTTTCCCATCTGTCCAGTTGGGTTTTCCCAAAATGATAAATATTTATGTTCAGGGAGACGATTGTAAATGGTTTTATCATGAAATCCAAGTGGAAAAGAAACCTTTTTAAACCCAAGTTTAAAAAACGGGACCTGGAGAAACTGGATTTAATTGATTCTGACACATTTTATTGTTTCAGTCATCTGATGCATGAACATAGCTACAACTTAGAATATTACAATATATCGCAGTGTTACAGTATCGCAGTCTTGTATCGTATCATATATTATGATACGTATCATATCATGAAGTCTTTGCCAGTACCCCCCCCCTATGATGTCACAAGCAAGATAAAATATGTTTGCAGAGAATGACTTTATGTTTTACTGTGTTGCAGCTCTCACGTTGTCTGTGGTGTCTGTTTGTCAGTAAATGGGTTGCAATACCCACACGGTAGTACCTCAGGTCTGAATTAAGTCTGGTTAGGGTGCTATAGTCCTGGGCGTAGCCCCCCCACTCTTCCCCGAACACAGAAACTCCCACCTCAGTGTGGTGTCACCTTGTACCCACAGGCAGCCTTGTGGTGAAGAGGAATCCTAATGCTGGTACAGCCACAACACCAACTGAAATATTCTCCTCTACTGACGAAACGCCGTGCAGCCGATTCTGAAAACCAGGCCTGTCAGTCAGCAGCCGGGTTTACAGGTGACTTGAGGCTTTGAGGTTTCCTTCCCATCAATCAGCAGGAATAACAGATGAAGTCACCTGCCAGCAGCACATCTGCTGTTGCTCAGAGTGCTCCGGGCTCATCGCTGCCTGGACGCTGCTCTGCGGAGACAGCTGAGCCGAGATAATCAGCCAGACAAAGCTGCGTCCTGTCTGATGTGTCCATCCGTTAAATGGGTGGTTTATTACACAAAAATTGCAGTGTTCCTTCATTTGCATCTTTTTCATGCTTTCATCCTGCACGGTCAATAAAATCTTTCCAGCTCAGCTGGATAATTTTGTTGAAAGTTGGCTTGTTGTTACAGGTTTTTTTTTTTATTATTATTTATTTCTAAAATTCAGTGTGAATATAATTAACATGTCTGTCATCAATACAAGAAATAAAAAAGCTGAAATAAGAAACTGAATCATATTCATAGGTGCATGAAAACATTTTAGTTTGTTAAAACTGACTGATTTTAGTTTCTTTACTGACATTTTCACTGCATTATGAAAATAATCAGGAAATAACAAACCTGTCCACAATTAGTCAAAGAAAAAATGAGAGAGGAAAAAACAAAAAAGGAGAGAAACATTAGAATGCTGTAAAAAATGTCTACTAATCTTGATTTGAGAGTAATATACTTGACAAGAGCAGAATGTGTCAGATTTCTAATCATGTTTTCAGAGTAAATGTCCTTTATTTCTCACTTAGTAACTGAGCCCTTAAACAGGCGATTTTATCTGTAAAAAGTTAAATGATCTAAGACACTGTTTCAGATCACTTTTTGTCTTTCACTCCCTGTTTTAGCTGTAAAAACTTGTTTTAAGTCTTCCCGTACCAGTTCATACACACAGGTTTCTTATGATAAGAAAAATATCTAAATGTTCGACATGTGGGGACTAGCTTTAAAAAAATAAGCGTGAAACACTCATTTCAAGTTTCTCATCAACTGAAAAACACTCAAAACTAGTCTGGTAATGAGAAAAAAGATCTTAAAACAAGAGAAACTAACCAGGAATTCAAGAACTGGTAGCAAAGAGGTGAAGTTTAACGGTCTGAGACAGCAGCTCAGGTGCTGGAGCAGCTAACCCAAAAGGTTAAAGGTTCAACTCCCATGCCATCCATCTGGCCTTTGGCTAAAAGCCTTCTTCAAGCTACACACGGGTACATGGGTGTTTGGAGGTTGGCAGGGTTTGTGCGGTGCTGTCCCTTCAGTATGGGGCTTTTTAGCAATTCTCAAATGAAGAAAGTTGTTTGGTTTTTTTTCAGATCTTTTCTTTTAAAATGAGAAACAACACTAAAAAGAAGCATTACCAGACTAGTTTTTAGGAGTTTTCACTAAATGAGGGACTGAAAATGAAACTTGTTTAAAGATATTTCTTAGTCTACATATTTTTTCCTTTTTCAGGAAATTTTTAATTATTCACCCCACTGTACTGAAAAAAGGCCACTCTTAAAATAAGTTTTAAAAAGAATCAAAACAAGATCTTTTTTGCTTGTAACAAGCAAAGGAGTTTTGATAAGAAGATAAATCTTGATAAGATTTCTTGAAATAAGACTTCCAGCTAATTTCAAGATAATCTTGAAATTCGCTGAGAGAACTCATTCTTAGCTATATTTTACTAGTATTGTGAAATTTTGTGTCTCATAATAAGTTTTTTATCTGAGATATGACTTAAAACAAAAGAATTTTTCAAGACTTTCACTTAACAAGACATTTAACATGCATTGTCTAAAAACAACTTCCTATATCTCACTTAGGTGTTTCTGTTTAAGTGACTACGTCTTCTAATGAGTGTGATGAGATATTTTGACTAGAAACTAGACAAATATACTTTCAACCACTAGCCCTCATCCACAGTGTTGTATCGTAACTAAGTAAAAATACTTTGTTACTTTACTTAAGTAGTATTTTTTTATATTTGCACTTTACTACCTCTATTTCTGATTACTTTTACTTTTACTTCACTACATTTTCCGAAAAAAATCAATACTTTTACTCCATTACATTTACCTGAGCATCTTAGTTACTCGTTACAAAACAACAAGGAACATTATAGCCAATGGACAATCTTTGTTTTGTTGTAGTGGGACTAGTAGCCACTAGCAGCCGTGTGCAGCCGTCTCTGAAGCTAAACACACCTTTACCTGCCTCAGCAGCAGATGAACGGCTGTTCAGCATCGCTGGTCTGGTCTTCAGTCCAAGAGTGAGACTGAGTTCTCACCATTTTGAGAAACAACTTCTTTTGAGGTTGAACAAAAAGTTTTTCTGGGTTCAGTAACGACTGGATGGACAGTTCAAGTGCTGTCGCACTGCTGTCATGTGAAAGTTCAACCAATCATGTTGTTTGTTTGTTTGCATCACCTCCGAGCACCAAGAGTTTATTAGGAATGATTTTATATTGAATGCACGTGGGTATGAATGTTGGTAGGCATGCATGCAGGTCTGTAAGGATGTTTGTGTGTATAATATTTTTCTACATGGTTGGGTTTATGTAAGGAGGTATTGAAGCTCCTTTACACTTTGCAAATTTAAACTTAAAAACTAAATTAAACAGGAATAAAGAAAATGTTAAACTCAAATTTCTGATTGCATTTTATTAACAGTACTTTTTACTTTTGATACTTAAGTACAGAAAATACTAGCTACTTTTTTACTTTTACTCAAGTAATATTCCAGCAGGCGACTTTGACTTTTACTTGAGTCATTTTCCAGTAAGGTACTTTTACTTTTACTCAAGTATGGCTTTTGGGTACTTTATACAACACTGCTCATCCACCACCACTACACCCTCGAAATGAAGCCACGGCGGGGGGGGGGGGGGCTTTGTAATCTTCTAGGAATCTGGGACACCACTGCTGCATTTACGTTCAGGCACGTAAGTGACTGCATAGTGACGTTTGCACATACGTGTCACCATAACAACACACCCAGCAACAACACAGTTAACAGTTCGGTTGTTTTCTCTTCTTCATCATCATCATCATCATGCTTCAGTTGATTAATAAACAAAACAACCACACGGAGAAGAAGTCGCCATGACGACTTTTGTCTCTTAAAAACTGCCAAAAAGCCTTCGCAAGCTTTTCATCAGTATTTTAGCCTAGCTAGCGTGGCTAGCCTGGCTAACGTTATGAACTAATGCGTAATCGGTGCATATGTACATTTGTGAGGTTTCTTCTCCACCACCTTCACAGGAGTGAAGAATTTAGGGGTAGGGCTAAAAAGTAGGGCTGGTAAAATCTGCTCAATTTTAGTGTTTTTTTCTACTTTTGTTTCCTAAACCAGGATAAAAATTGGATGAAAATATGAAAAAGAACAACAAGCACCTAGATGTGATTTAGTTTTTTCATCCAGAGGTCACATGACCTGGACATCTACTCTGTGCTGTGTCCAAAGCAGAGTTAAACTCATTTTATTATGGCGAATGCATACAGAATGCAATATTTCTCAACTTTGTTTCACACGCCGATTTAGAAAATGAAAATTTGCTAATGCTGAATCTGACATCAGAGCAATAAGGACAAATATGTCAGCGAGGAAAATGGAATATTTAAGACTCAGAAGAGGAAAACTCAGCGGGGAGATTGGAGGTGCGTGTCAGCTACTCTGAAGTGATTTCTTTGTTCCTTTTTTTACCGTTTTGTTAGGTTTTCTACTCGGTGACTCATTCTGTTTTCAGTTCTCACCTCTCAGGAGAGAGGAGTGAAAAATGAGGAGAAAAGATAAGTGAGGTGACTTTTATACCAGTGCTGTCAGAGATAATTTTATGAAAATGGGTTCTGGGGGAAATGAGAAGAGAAAGAGACAAAAAATAAAGACAGATACATGGAAATCATTAGCATGATAGAGAGACTATATTGAAAACAGCTATGAGAGATGAATAAAGGCAGGAGACGAAAATAGTGAGAGTGAAAAGAGAGGAGCGATATAACGGTCGGATTTATACACAGATATAGAAAACTGTTCAACTGCACTTTCATTTCCGTGTTGGAATCAGTTTTCTGTCATTTTAGAGCAGAACTACATGTTCATTTTAGAGTGAAGTTTTGTTGCTAAGACAGAAATCTGTATTGATTTAGCATTTGCTTGAAGAGGACTGCCTCAAATGTATGTTCAGTGTTATTATTAAACACCTGAAAGGATTCCTGAGATAACAGAGGAGATGATGAAAATCAGCTACACAGACATCAGATGAGTGCCACTGTCAAATATGCAAGAAATGCAACTGAAACAAATCAAATGAAATATGTTCAAAAATCAGGACATCATAAGCGAGATCTACAGAAGTGTTGACGGGTGATAATAACCGCAGAATATTTATCCTCACTGCAACGAGTTCAGGCGCTCACACTGTAAGTACGGGACCCGGATCTGACCTAATTCTTAGTGACATAGAAGCAACAAGGTGTTGAAAACATTCCTCTGAGATTTCGCTCCACACTGACATCAAAGCATCACAGTTGCTGCACATTTATCAGTTTCATAGCCGTGATGAGAATCTCCCGTTCCACCTCATCGTGATGAGAATCTCCTGTTCCACCTCATCGTGATGAGAATCTCCTGTTCCACCTCATCGTGATGAGAATCTCCCGTTCCACCGCATCACGATGAGAATCTCCCGTTCCACCACATCATGATGAGAATCTCCTGTTCCACCTCATCATGATGAGAATCTCCCGTTCCACCTCATCATGATGAGAATCTTCTGTTCCACCTCATCATGATGAGAATCTCCCGTTCCACCTCATTGTGATGAGAATCTTCTGTTCCACCTCATCGTGATGAGAATCTCCTGTTCCACCTCATTGTGATGAGAATCTCCCGTTCCACCTCATAATGATGAGAATCTCCTGTTCCAACTCATCATGATGAGAATCTCCCGTTCCACCTCATTGTGATGAGAATCTCCCGTTCCACCTCATAATGATGAGAATCTCCTGTTCCAACTCATCATGATGAGAATCTCCCGTTCCACCACATCATGATGAGAATCTCCCGTTCCACCACATCATGATGAGAATCTCCCGTTCCACCTCATTGTGATGAGAATCTCCCGTTCCACCTCATCATGATGAGAATCTCCCGTTCCACCTCATTGTGATGAGAATCTCCTGTTCCAACTCATCATGATGAGAATCTCCCGTTCCACCTCATCATGATGAGAATCTCCCGTTCCACCTCATTGTGATGAGAATCTCCCGTTCCACCTCATCATGATGAGAATCTCCTGTTCCACCTCATCAAGATGAGAATCTCCCGTCCCACCTCATCATGATGAGAATCTCCCGTTCCACCTCATCCTGATGAGAATCTCCCGTTCCACCTCATCATGATGAGAATCTCCCGTTCCACCTCATCCTGATGAGAATCTCCCGTTCCACCTCATCGTGATGAGAATCTCCCGTTCCACCTCATCCTGATGAGAATCTCCCGTTCCACCTCATCGTGATGAGAATCTCCCGTTCCACCTCATCACGATGAGAATCTCCCGTTCCACCTCATCATGATGAGAATCTCCCGTTCCACCTCATCATGATGAGAATCTCCCGTTCCACCTCATTGTGATGAGAATCTCCCGTTCCACCTCATCATGATGAGAATCTCCCGTTCCACCTAATCGTGATGAGAATCTCCCGTTCCACCTCATCATGATGAGAATCTCCCGTTCCACCTTATTGTGATGAGAATCTCCCGTTCCACCTCATCGTGATGAGAATCTCCCGTTCCACCTCATCGTGATGAGAATCTCCTGTTCCACCTCATGGTGATGAGAATCTCCCGTTCCACCTCATCATGATGAGAATCTCCCGTTCCACCTCCTCACGATGAGAATCTCCCGTTCCACCTCCTCACGATGAGAATCTCCCCTTCCACCTCGTCGTGATGAGAATCTCCCGTTCCACCTCATCGTGATGAGAATCTCCCGTTCCACCTCATCATGATGAGAATCTCCCGTTCCACCTCATTGTGATGAGAATCTCCCGTTCCACCTCATCGTGATGAGAATCTCCCGTTCCACCTCATCATGATGAGAATCTCCCGTTCCACCTCATCGTGATGAGAATCTCCCGTTCCACCTCATCGTGATGAGAATCTCCCGTTCCACCTCATCATGATGAGAATCTCCCGTTCCACCTCATCATGATGAGAATCTCCGGTTCCACAACATCCTGATGAGAATCTCCCGTTCCACCTCATCATGATGAGAATCTCCCGTTCCACCTCATCCTGATGAGAATCTCCCGTTCCACCTCATCCTGATGAGAATCTCCCGTTCCACCTCATCATGATGAGAATCTCCTGTTCAACCACATCATGATGAGAATCTCCCGTTCCACCTCATCATGATGAGAATCTCCCGTTCCACCTCATTGTGATGAGAATCTCCAGTTCCACCTCATCATGATGAGAATCTCCCGTTCCACCTCATTGTGATGAGAATCTCCCGTTCCACCTTATCTTGATGAGAATCTCCCGTTCCACCTCATTGTGATGAGAATCTCCCGTTCCACCTCATCCTGATAAGAATCTCCTGTTCCACCTCATCATGATGAGAATCTCCCGTTCCACCTCATCGTGATGAGAATCTCCCGTTCCACCTCATCGTGATGAGAATCTCCCGTTCCACCTCATCACGATGAGAATCTCCCGTTCCACCTCATCATGATGAGAATCTCCCGTTCCACCACATCCTGATGAGAATCTCCCGTTCCACCTCATCCTGATGAGAATCTCCCGTTCCACCTCATCATGATGAGAATCTCCCGTTCCACCTCATCATGATGAGAATCTCCCGTTCCACCTCATTGTGATGAGAATCTCCCGTTCCACCTCATCATGATGAGAATCTCCCGTTCCACCTAATCGTGATGAGAATCTTCCGTTCCACCTCATAATGATGAGAATCTCCCGTTCCACCTTATTGTGATGAGAATCTCCCATTCCACCTCATCGTGATGAGAATCTCCCGTTCCACCTCATCGTGATGAGAATCTCCTGTTCCACCTCATCATGATGAGAATCTCCCGTTCCACCTCATCATGATGAGAATCTCCCGTTCCACCTCATCACGATGAGAATCTCCCGTTCCACCTCATCACGATGAGAATCTCCCGTTCCACCTCATCGTGATGAGAATCTCCCGTTCCACCTCATCACGATGAGAATCTCCCGTTCCACCTCATCGTGATGAGAATCTCCCGTTCCACCTCATCGTGATGAGAATCTCCCGTTCCACCTCATCGTGATGAGAATCTCCCGTTCCACCTCATCATGATGAGAATCTCCCGTTCCACCTCATCGTGATGAGAATCTCCCGTTCCACCTCATCGTGATGAGAATCTCCCGTTCCACCTCATCATGATGAGAATCTCCCGTTCCACCTCATCATGATGAGAATCTCCCGTTCCACCACATCCTGATGAGAATCTCCCGTTCCACCTCATCAGGATGAGAATCTCCCGTTCCACCTCATCCTGATGAGAATCTCCCGTTCCACCTCATCATGATGAGAATCTCCCGTTCCACCTCATCATGATGAGAATCTCCTGTTCCACCACATCATGATGAGAATCTCCCGTTCCACCTCATCATGATGAGAATCTCCCGTTCCACCTCATTGTGATGAGAATCTCCCGTTCCACCTCATCATGATGAGAATCTCCCGTTCCACCTCATTGTGATGAGAATCTCCCGTTCCACCTCATCATGACGAGAATCTCCCGTTCCACCTCATCATGATGAGAATCTCCCGTTCCACCTCATTGTGATGAGAATCTCCCGTTCCACCTCATCATGATGAGAATCTCCTGTTCCACCTCATCAAGATGAGAATCTCCCGTCCCACCTCATCATGATGAGAATCTCCCGTTCCACCTCATCCTGATGAGAATCTCCCGTTCCACCTCATCATGATGAGAATCTCCCGTTCCACCTCATAATGATGAGAATCTCCTGTTCCAACTCATCATGATGAGAATCTCCCGTTCCACCACATCATGATGAGAATCTCCTGTTCCACCTCATTGTGATGAGAATCTCCCGCTCCACCTCATCGTGATGAGAATCTCCCGTTCCACCTAATCGTGATGAGAATCTCCCGTTCCACCTCATCGTGATGAGAATCTCCCGTTCCACCTCATCACGATGAGAATCTCCCGTTCCACCTCATTGTGATGAGAATCTCCCGTTCCACCTCATCATGATGAGAATCTCCCGTTCCACCTAATCGTGATGAGAATCTCCCGTTCCACCTCATAATGATGAGAATCTCCCGTTCCACCTTATTGTGATGAGAATCTCCCGTTCCACCTCATCGTGATGAGAATCTCCTGTTCCACCTCATCATGATGAGAATCTCCCGTTCCACCTCATCCTGATGAGAATCTCCCGTTCCACCTCATCATGATGAGAATCTCCCGTTCCACCTCATAATGATGAGAATCTCCTGTTCCAACTCATCATGATGAGAATCTCCCGTTCCACCACATCATGATGAGAATCTCCTGTTCCACCTCATTGTGATGAGAATCTCCCGCTCCACCTCATCGTGATGAGAATCTCCCGTTCCACCTAATCGTGATGAGAATCTCCCGTTCCACCTCATCGTGATGAGAATCTCCCGTTCCACCTCATCACGATGAGAATCTCCCGTTCCACCTCATTGTGATGAGAATCTCCCGTTCCACCTCATCATGATGAGAATCTCCCGTTCCACCTAATCGTGATGAGAATCTCCCGTTCCACCTCATAATGATGAGAATCTCCCGTTCCACCTTATTGTGATGAGAATCTCCCGTTCCACCTCATCGTGATGAGAATCTCCTGTTCCACCTCATCATGATGAGAATCTCCCGTTCCACCTCATCATGATGAGAATCTCCCCGTTCCACCTCATCACGATGAGAATCTCCCGTTTCACCTCATCACGATGAGAATCTCCCGTTCCACCTCATCACGATGAGAATCTCCCGTTCCACCTCATCATGATGAGAATCTCCCGTTCCACCTCATTGTGATGAGAATCTCCCGTTCCACCTCATCGTGATGAGAATCTCCCGTTCCACCTCATCATGATGAGAATCTCCCGTTCCACCTCATCGTGATGAGAATCTCCCGTTCCACCTCATCGTGATGAGAATCTCCCGTTCCACCTCATCATGATGAGAATCTCCCGTTCCACCTCATCATGATGAGAATCTCCCGTTCCACAGCATCCTGATGAGAATCTCCCGTTCCACCTCATCATGATGAGAATCTCCCGTTTCACCTCATCCTGATGAGAATCTCCCGTTCCACCTCATCATGATGAGAATCTCCCGTTCCACCTCATCATGATGAGAATCTCCTGTTCCACCTCATCATGATGAGAATCTCCCGTTCCACCTCATCATGATGAGAATCTCCCGTTCCACCTCATTGTGATGAGAATCTCCCGTTCCACCTCATCATGATGAGAATCTCCCGTTCCACCTCATTGTGATGAGAATCTCCCGTTCCACCTCATCATGATGAGAATCTCCCGTTCCACCTCATCATGTTGAGAACCTCCGGTTCCACCTCATTGTGATGAGAATCTCCCGTTCCACCTCATCATGATGAGAATCTCCTGTTCCACCTCATCAAGATGAGAATCTCCCGTCCCACCTCATCATGATGAGAATCTCCCGTTCCACCTCATCATGATGAGAATCTCCCGTTCCACCTCATCATGATGAGAATCTCCCGTTCCACCTCATCCTGATGAGAATCTCCCGTTCCACCTCATCGTGATGAGAATCTCCCGTTCCACCTCATCACGATGAGAATCTCCCGTTCCACCACATCATGATGAGAATCTCCCGTTCCACCACATCCTGATGAGAATCTCCCGTTCCACCTCATCATGATGAGAATCTCCCGTTCCACCTCATCCTGATGAGAATCTCCCGTTCCACCTCATCATGATGAGAATCTCCTGTTCCACCACATCATAATGAGAATCTCCCGTTCCACCTCATCATGATGAGAATCTCCCGTTCCACCTCATTGTGATGAGAATCTCCCGTTCCACCTCATCATGATGAGAATCTCCCGTTCCACCTCATTGTGATGAGAATCTCCCGTTCCACCTCATCATGATGAGAATCTCCCGTTCCACCTCATCATGATGAGAATCTCCCGTTCCACCTCATTGTGATGAGAATCTCCCGTTCCACCTCATCATGATGAGAATCTCCTGTTCCACCTCATCAAGATGAGAATCTCCCGTCCCACCTCATCATGATGAGAATCTCCCGTTCCACCTCATCCTGATGAGAATCTCCCGTTCCACCTCATCATGATGAGAATCTCCCGTTCCACCTCATAATGATGAGAATCTCCTCGTTCCACCTCATCATGATGAGAATCTCCCGTTCCACCTCATCGTGATGAGAATCTCCCGTTCCACCTCATCGTGATGAGAATCTCCTGTTCCACCTCATCATGATGAGAATCTCCCGTTCCACCTCATCATGATGAGAATCTCCCGTTCCACCTCATCACGATGAGAATCTCCCGTTCCACCTCATCACGATGAGAATCTCCCGTTCCACCTCATCGTTATGAGAATCTCCCGTTCCACCTCATCGTGATGAGAATCTCCCGTTCCACCTCATCATGATGAGAATCTCCCGTTCCACCTCATTGTGATGAGAATCTCCCGTTCCACCTCATCGTGATGAGAATCTCCCGTTCCACCTCATCATGATGAGAATCTCCCGTTCCACCTCATCGTGATGAGAATCTCCCGTTCCACCTCATCGTGATGAGAATCTCCCGTTCCACCTCATCATGATGAGAATCTCCCGTTCCACCTCATCATGATGAGAATCTCCCGTTCCACCACATCCTGATGAGAATCTCCCGTTCCACCTCATCATGATGAGAATCTCCCGTTCCACCTCATCCTGATGAGAATCTCCCGTTCCACCTCATCATGATGAGAATCTCCCGTTCCACCTCATCATGATGAGAATCTCCCGCTCCACCTCATTGTGATGAGAATCTCCCGTTCCACCTCATCATGATGAGAATCTCCCGTTCCACCTAATCGTGATGAGAATCTCCCGTTCCACCTCATAATGATGAGAATCTCCCGTTCCACCTTATTGTGATGAGAATCTCCCGTTCCACCTCATCGTGATGAGAATCTCCCGTTCCACCCGTTCACAAAGTTAGGCACGTTATCGAGCTGGCTAATGCTAACCTGCTAACATGACTGCGCAGTCTGCCGGCCACAAACAAACGTGTGTCGTTTTATGATAAAGTTCGGTCCTTCACCGCGGCGAATCGGTCGTTTTGATCCACTTCTTCCTTAGCATCACTTCAGTCTGGAATGAAAACTTGGCATTGGCGTTTATCAGATTAACAAAGTTTAACAGAGTAGTAGCTGGCGGACTACTGTTAGCAGGTTAGCATTAGCTAGCTTGATGACGTGCCTAACTTTGTGCGGCTGAAAACAAACAAGCATCTGAAAGCGTCTCC
Organism: Atherinomorus stipes; assembly: GCA_023101725.1. Lineage (NCBI taxonomy): Eukaryota > Metazoa > Chordata > Actinopteri > Atheriniformes > Atherinidae > Atherinomorus > Atherinomorus stipes. The sequence goes on along the minus strand of JALJCO010007541.1, from coordinate 146,567 downwards.
TTTCTTGGCAGTCCCCAGTTGTTCCACTGGAAACGGGGAGGTACAGACCCGATTTTTAGATGTTTGTGTGTTTTAAGACGCACAGTGTTAAGCACGTCAGTAAACGCTAGCTGGCTAATGCTAGCATGCTGTGAAGTGCCGGTGTTGTGCCCCACCGGCAACAAACAAACGTGTGTTTTATTATAAAGTTCGGCCCTTCATCGCGGCGAATCGATCGCTTTGATCCACTTCCTCCTTAGTATCACTTCAGTCTGGAATCCGTGAAAATTTCAGTAGGGTTGGCGTTTATTCACGTTATCTACGAAGTAAAGCAGGGACATTGAACTGGGCCGGAAGCGGGCCGTCTAAGTGTTTCAAACCGGAAGTTCGGAACACGGAAGCGTGATAATCCCCTATTGATTTTAAAACTGAAAAAGCCTCAACTTCTTAATTAATTTAGTTTCAGGACTCATTTAGATCCTGTTTCAATAAATATTTCTGATCCTCCTAAACCAGCAACAGCTGGACTCCTCTAATAAACAGAGCCACGGTCTGATTCCAGTTTGGTCCCAGTTTAACATTGTCATGGCAACGTCACAGTTGATGAAACGGTGTTCAGCTAACTTCTCCTTCTTCTTCTGCATACATTCAGTAGAATCAATCTGATGAAGTTAACGTGACTTTAGTACAACGGTTGTAATGAGCTAACGCAGCTACGGCGCTAAGCTCGTTGCTAATCCAGCTTTAACCAAGTGTATCTATCTGCGGCTTGCAACCCAGTGGGCGTGTCGTATAGTGGGCGTGTCGCATAGTGGGCTGGTCTGGTTAGGTTTAGGGGAAGGGGTAGGGCTAGATTTTACCGTGCTCTCATTGGCCTGGTGGGCGTGTCGTCAAGTAACGTCACACTACGACACCCCCCTGTCTTGCGTGCCGCAGATAGACCCTTCTGTTTACTTGATAGTGTGCTCTTATTGGAGCAATTGAATTACGTAGAATGATAGAACTACGTAGAATGATAGCCTGCTGTCTGATTCAACTGTTTCTGAGCAGAGAGACAAAGCTGACAGACCATAAACATGAACTTTGATTCTCACTCTGGACATTCACATGGTTTCATCAGCGCACAACAGATCATATTATACACCCAAAACCCCCAGAAAAGTGAAATTTGATGTCATGGCACCTTTAAGACGTGCAGTAGCGGTAGCTAACAGCTATGAACAACAGACAGCTTTCCTGCTACAAAGAAATACCATTATTGTTAAAAGCTACACAACAACGCCACTAAAGCAAATGTTGGTACTTTAACATTACTTACAAATACTTACATTTAAGCTGCTTCGCCATTTTTCTTCTTCTGCGATCACAAAACACGGCCGCACTGCATTGTGGTATGCAGGAGTAAAATGTAGGGTACATCAGACGATGAGTGGATGAAAAGTAGTGAACAGAGTTCTAACAACATTACAAAATGGCGTGCTCACTATATAGTGCACTACATCCGTGATAGGGAGCGATTTCGAACACGTCTAGTGACTCACCTGTCCAGGTGTGTTTGAGGTGGATGAAGGTGGATGTGGGGAATCCAGCGTCCTGGATTTTTAGACCACAGACGTTGCAGCTTGATGTTCACATATTTGTCACTTTCATTCAGTTTTTAATACCCAAAGTTACAGCGATGCGCTGATGTGCAGCATCACGCTGTTCACTGGTGCTCCCGTTGTTTTGATTGAGTGCACGTGTGCGCGCGTCTGTGTGACGTCACATCAGTGCAGTCTGGAGGAACAACAGCAGTCACACAGACAGAGTAGTTTGCCCCTCCATATCAGAGCCACCCAGTCTCTCTCAGGACGTATGTCCACGCTCAAGACTCACACTTTGGGCAACCTTGGTTGTTGTAAATGCGCTTCATAAATAAACTCATACTAGAACTTGATTAGATGCATTGAGTTATTTGTGTTGAACAGTTGGACCTGATAAAGTTGCCAGTATGTATTTTGCCATCTACATGGCCAGTTTATAATCATTTAAACCGGTCTGGAGTTTCCCAGGCTTCTGGGGGTCTTTCAGTTTTAAATATGAGCTGCTTTTTTACTCACTTTCAGCTATTTTACCTCATCATTTTCAGAGTTTTCTGATCATTTTCATGTTCTTTTTTAAAAACTTATTAAGCAACTTAACACTCACCTATGCAGGCATGTAAAAAGACTCCCGTGATGAACCATCATTGTCTACACATAAGAGAAAATTTGGCAATGAGCTACTTTTAAACTACAGTAACCTACAGGCACGTGTTAGTTCTAGTTTGATGCCAAGACATGGTTTTTTCCCATTTCTATAGATGCATACAAAAATGCAGTTTCACAAAGATGAATTAATCAACAAGGCAATTCCCAAAAAGGTATAATAGTCATAAGTCATAGTCAGGGTAATGAGGTCCTGTACACTTCCCATGTTGTCAAAACAGCTTTGCTGTCAATGTGTTGAAGGCTAACCCCCACTAAAGATACACACCAAGCGCACACAGAAATCCAGAGCTCTGGGCTCTCCGCAGAGCAAGGTCGCAGATGGCGACTAACGCCCCGATCACAGAACCATCAGCTTCCATCTTCATCGTCACCACTCCAGCACACATTCCCTCACCATCTGCCACTCTGCCTTTTTCAGAGGAGAAATTACGCTCAACGTCAGCGTCTTCCTGGCACACTTTGTTCCCATGTTGCAGCGTGAAGGCTTGTCAGTAAAAACAGAATTATACAGAGGTATGAGGGGAAGGAAGATGCATTATGTAACACATCAGCTCGTCAGTCATGGCTGTTTAATGGTGTCACGGCTGCTTGTGTTTATGCTTGTTAGAGGGGAAAAGTTAGCCCAGTATGTGGCATCAGTGTGCTTCTTTACCCTTTATTATTAGCACACGTAGCTGCACGTTACGAATGTGACAGCAGCCCCACGTTTAAAACCCTCCAGGACAAGAACTTCAGTCAGCGTTTGCATCAAACATGAAGAGCAACGTGGGATGACTTTAGCAGCACTTGCGGCTTTTTCACACTCAATAGAGCAGTGGTTTTCAAACTGGGGGTCAGGACCCCCATGTGGGTCGCATGATCATTTCAGGGGGTCGCCAGATCATTGTGGAAAAATAGATGCTGCATTTATCAAATAGATTTGGGGTTTGGGGGGCAATCAATATCAACACATCATTGCAAAAAGATTAATCTGTAAAATTAAGACATTCATTTCTTAATTATTGCATAAGTAAGTTATTACTAATACATGTTGAAAAACCCAGTTTATCTGATTTTGGGCATGTAGGTGTGTCACAGCAGAGAACCGAATCCACCAAGAAACACTGATCCACCTTATTTATGAAGTTTCTGATAGTTTACAAGCTTTACACGTAGAATTTTATCATTGGGTCCAGAAACAAAGTTATACAGCTGCTGTTCAAAAAATCCACATTTGCTCCTATTTTAGTGAGAAAAGCTGAATTTTGGCATTTGGGTGCTTTTTCCACAGCTGTTAACATAATCCACCAAAATCTACTTTATCCTCCTTATTTATGAAGATTTGGACCCTTTCCAGCTTCACATGGAGCGGGCGGCCAACTGCACCAAAACCAAGTCGTTGGAGAGGTCTGACTATGGAAGGTGTGATGGAGCTCCATGCATCTACTGCTGGACACAAGCAGGAGGGGGAATCAGACCAGTCCTCCACATTAGGGCTGTAATCTGCATTGTTTCAATGACCCAACAGCGTTGATCCAAATTGGAATTATTAATACAAAAATCATTATAAGACACTAATCAGACGAGTTTATCTCATTTATTATAACCAACTTGTAGAAATAGTTGGTTTAAGACAAAATCAGAGTGAAGTTTACAATATATCCAGCTTTAATGTCAATAAATACAAGTTTATTCTTTCAATTTTCTTTTCACTGACGTGAACATTTTATAGCTCAACATAGAGAATGTGGTTCAGTGTGTTATTTATAGAACAGATTATATTTACAGTCGTCCTCAAAATGATTCATATCCTTCCATTGAAGAATTGGCTAAATTCACACACTAGTAATTCAAGACCATGAAACTAAAGAAACTAATAATACATTTTAAAGAATTACAAAATGATAATTTAATAATATAAAATATTGCTTCTGAATTGTAGTTGAAAATAATGGTTAAAAAAAAAAAACAAAGAAAACTGTACCAGACCCCATAGAGCACCCTGCTCAAACCGGCCAGAACACCTGCCAACAGGTGCAGACGTCTGATTGGACGTTCCAGAAAACACCTGATTGCAGTGATTGGCTGAAAGTGTGAGAAGGTCCCGCCTGTGGCTTGAAGGACGAGGCAGAGTCAGGTATTGGGCGGGGTCAGACATCAAACCCTGCCTACATTACTGTTTTGAGTAGCAGCCCCGCCCCTAGATACACGCAGATCACCAGGCTGTGTGGGGCCTCAGGTCACCAGGAGGGCCCCCACTTCATGGATCATTGTATGAAAAAACAACTACAAGTACAAGTACAAGTACAAGCACTAATACAGGCACGTGAGTGGTGAGACCGCACTGTGGCCCCTCTGAACAAGTAGTTTACTGTTTAAAAGCCACAGAGAGAGACGGACCACCACTCTCCTGCTGCAGCGGGGGATGTTCCTGATGTTCCTGATGTTCCTGATGTTCCTGATGTTCCTGATGTTCTTGATGTTCCTGATGTTCCTGATGTTTCTGATGTTCCTGATGTTCTGATGTTCCTGATGTTTCTGATGTTTCTGATGTTCCTGATGTTTCTGATGTTTCTGATGTTTCTGATGTTTCTGATGTTCCTGATGTTTCTGATGTTCCTGATGTTTCTCATGTTTCTCATGTTTCTGATGTTTCTCATGTTCCTGATGTTTCTGATGTTTCTGATGTTTCTGATGTTCCTGATGTTCCTGATGTTTCTGATGTTTCTGATGTTCCTGATGTTCCTGATGTTCCTGATGTTTCTGATGTTTCTGATGTTTCTGATGTTTCTGATGATTCTGATGTTTCTGATGTTTCTGATGTTCCTGATGTTTCTGATGTTTCTGATGTTTCTGATGTTCCTGATGTTTCTGATGTTTCTGATGTTTCTGATGTTCCTGATGTTCCTGATGTTTCTGATGTTCCTGATGTTTCTGATGTTTCTGATGTTTCTGATGTTTCTGATGTTCCTGATGTTTCTGATGTTTCTGATGTTTCTGATGTTTCTGATGTTTCTGATGTTTCTGATGTTTCTGATGTTTCTGATGTTTCTGATGTTCCTGATGTTTCTGATGTTTCTGATGTTTCTGATGTTCCTGATGTTTCTGATGTTTCTGATGTTCCTGATGTTTCTGATGTTCCTGATGTTTCTGATGTTTCTCATGTTCCTGATGTTTCTGATGTTTCTGATGTTTCTGATGTTCCTGATGTTCCTGATGTTTCTGATGTTCCTGATGTTTCTGATGTTCCTGATGTTCTTGATGTTCTTGATGTTCCTGATGTTTCTGATGTTCCTGATGTTCCTGATGTTCCTGATGTTTCTGATGTTCCTGATGTTTCTGATGTTCCTGATGTTTCTGATGTTCCTGATGTTCCTGATGTTCTTGATGTTCCTGATGTTTCTGATGTTCCTGATGTTTCTGATGTTCCTGATGTTTCTGATGTTCTTGATGTTCCTGATGTTTCTGATGTTCCTGATGTTTCTGATGTTCCTGATGTTCCTGATGTTCCTGATGTTCTTGATGTTCCTGATGTTCCTGATGTTCCTGATGTTTCTGATGTTTCTGATGTTCCTGATGTTTCTGATGTTCTTGATGTTCCTGATGTTTCTGATGTTCCTGATGTTTCTGATGTTCCTGATGTTCCTGATGTTGCTGATTTTTCTGATGTTGCTTATATTTCTGATGTTCCTGATGTTCCTGATGTTCTTGATGTTCCTGATGTTCCTGATGTTCCTGATGATTCTGATGTTCCTGATGATTCTGATGTTCCTGATGTTTCTGATGTTCCTGATGTTCCTGATGATTCTGATGTTCCTTATGTTCCTGATGTTTCTGATGTTTCTGATGTTCCTGATGTTCTTGATGATTCTGATGATTCTGATGATTCTGATGTTCCTTATGTTCCTGATGTTCCTGATGTTCTTGATGATTCTGATGATTCTGATGATTCTGATGTTTCCAATGTTTCTGATGTTTCTGATGTTCCTGATGTTCTTTATGTCCTGGATGTTCCTGATGTTCCTGATGTTCTTGATGTTCCTGATGTTGCTTATGTTTCTGATGTTCCTGATGTTCCTGATGTTCTTGATGTTCCTGATGTTCCTGATGTTTCTGATGTTCTTGATGTTCCTGATGTTGCTTATGTTTCTGATGTTCCTGATGTTCCTGATGTTCCTGATGTTCCTGATGTTTCTGATGTTCCTGATGTTCTTGATGTTCCTGATGTTCCTGATGTTCCCTATGTTTCTGATGTTCCTGATGTTCCCTATGTTTCTGATGTTGCTTATGTTTCTGATGTTCTTATGTTCCTATGTTCCTGATGTTCTTGATGTTCCTGATGTTGCTTATGTTTCTGATGTTCCTGATGTTCCTGATGTTCTTGATGTTCCTGATGTTCCTGATGTTTCTGATGTTCTTGATGTTCCTGATGTTCGTGATGTTTCTGATGTTTCTGATGTTTCTGATGTTCCTGATGTTCTTGATGTTCCTGATGTTCCCTATGTTTCTGATGTTCCTGATGTTCCCTATGTTTCTGATGTTCTTATGTTCCTGATGTTCCTGATGTTCTTGATGTTCCTGATGTTCCTATGATTCTATGTTCCTATGTTCCCTATGTTTCTGATGTTCCTGATGTTCCCTATGTTTCCGATGTTCTTGATGTTCCTGATGTTCTTGATGTTCTTGATGTTCCTGATGTTCCTGATGTTCCTGATGTTTCTGATGTTCTTGATGTTCCTGATGTTCCTATGTTTTCTTATGTTCTTATTTTCTATGTTCCTGATTTTCTTGATGATTCTATGATTCTGATGTTCCTATTTCCTATGTTCTTGGTGATTCTGATGATTCTGATGTTTCTTATGTTCCTATGTTTCTGATGTTTCTGATGTTCCTATGTTCCTGATGTTCTTATGATTCTGATGTTCCTTATGTTCCTATGTTTCTGATGTTTCTGATGTTTCTATGTTCCTATGTTCTTATATTCTATATTCTATGTTCCTTATGTTCCTATGTTCCTATGTTCTTATGATTCTATGATTCTATGATTCTATGTTCCTGATGTTTCTATGTTCCTATTTCTATGTTCTTGATGTACCTATGTTCCTATGTTCTTGATGTTCCTGATGTTGCTTATGTTTCTGATGTTCCTGATGTTCCTGATGTTCTTGATGTTCCTGATGGTCCTGATGTTTCTGATGTTCTTGATGTTCCTGATGTTCCTGATGTTCCTGATGTTCCTGATGTTCTTGATGTTCCTGATGTTCCTGATGTTCCTGATGTTCCTGATGTTCCTGATGTTCCTGATGTTCTTGATGTTCCTGATGTTTCTGATGTTTCTGATGTTTCTGATGTTCCTGATGTTTCTGATGTTCCTGATGTTCCTGATGTTCCTGATGTTCCTGATGTTCCTGATGTTCTTGATGTTCCTGATGTTCCTGATGTTTCTGATGTTCCTGATGTTTCTGATGTTCCTGATGTTTCTGATGTTTCTGATGTTCCTGATGTTTCTGATGTTTCTGATGTTTCTGATGTTTCTGATGTTCCTGATGTTTCTATGTTCCTATGTTTCTGATGTTTCTCATGTTTCTATGTTTCTCATTTCCTGATGTTTCTGATGTTTCTGATGTTTCTGATGTTCCTGATGTTCCTGATGTTTCTGATGTTCCTGATGTTTCTGATGTTTCTGATGTTTCTGATGTTTCTGATGTTCCTGATGTTTCTGATGTTTCTGATGTTTCTGATGTTTCTGATGTTTCTGATGTTCCTGATGTTTCTGATGTTTCTGATGTTTCTGATGTTCCTGATGTTTCTGATGTTTCTGATGTTTCTGATGTTCCTGATGTTTCTGATGTTCCTGATGTTTCTGATGTTTCTGATGTTCCTGATGTTTCTGATGTTTCTGATGTTCCTGATGTTCCTGATGTTTCTGATGTTCCTGATGTTTCTGATGTTCCTGATGTTCTTGATGTTCTTGATGTTCCTGATGTTTCTGATGTTCCTGATGTTCCTGATGTTCCTGATGTTTCTGATGTTCCTGATGTTTCTGATGTTCCTGATGTTTCTGATGTTCCTGATGTTCCTGATGTTCTTGATGTTCCTGATGTTTCTGATGTTCCTGATGTTTCTGATGTTCCTGATGTTTCTGATGTTCTTATGTTGCTGATTTTTCTATGTTGCTTATATTTCTGATGTTCCTATGTTCCTATGTTCTTGATGTTCCTGATGTTCCTGATGTTCCTATGATTCTGATGTTCCTGATGATTCTGATGTTCCTGATGTTTCTGATGTTCCTGATGTTCCTGATGATTCTGATGTTCCTTATGTTCCTGATGTTTCTGATGTTTCTGATGTTCCTGATGTTCTTATGATTCTGATGATTCTGATGATTCTGATGTCCTTATTTCCTGTGTTCCTGATGTTCTTATGATTCTGATGATTCTATGATTCTGATGTTTCCAATGTTTCTGATGTTTCTGATGTTCCTGATGTTCTTTATGTCCTGGATGTTCCTGATGTTCCTGATGTTCTTGATGTTCCTGATGTTGCTTATGTTTCTGATGTTCCTGATGTTCCTGATGTTCTTGATGTTCCTGATGTTCCTGATGTTTCTGATGTTCTTGATGTTCCTGATGTTGCTTATGTTTCTGATGTTCCTGATGTTCCTGATGTTCCTGATGTTCCTGATGTTTCTGATGTTCCTGATGTTCTTGATGTTCCTGATGTTCCTGATGTTCCCTATTTTCTGATGTTCCTGATGTTCCCTATGTTTCTGATGTTGCTTATGTTTCTGATGTTCTTGATGTTCCTGATGTTCCTGATGTTCTTGATGTTCCTGATGTTGCTTATGTTTCTGATGTTCCTGATGTTCCTGATGTTCTTGATGTTCCTGATGTTCCTGATGTTTCTGATGTTCTTGATGTTCCTGATGTTCGTGATGTTTCTGATGTTTCTGATGTTTCTGATGTTCCTGATGTTCTTGATGTTCCTGATGTTCCCTATGTTTCTGATGTTCCTGATGTTCCCTATGTTTCTGATGTTCTTGATGTTCCTGATGTTCCTGATGTTCTTGATGTTCCTGATGTTCCTGATGATTCTGATGTTCCTGATGTTCCCTATGTTTCTGATGTTCCTGATGTTCCCTATGTTTCTGATGTTCTTGATGTTCCTGATGTTCCTGATGTTCTTGATGTTCTTGATGTTCCTATGTTCCTGATGTTCCTGATGTTCCTGATGTTTCTGATGTTCTTGATGTTCCTATGTTCCTATGTTTTCTTATGTTCCTTATGTTTCTGATGTTCCTATTTTCTTGATGATTCTGATGATTCTGATGTTCCTGATTTCCTGATTTCTTGTGATTCTATGATTCTGATGTTTCTTATTTCCTATGTTTCTATGTTTTATGTTCCTATGTTCCTATGTTCTTATGATTCTGATGTTCCTTATGTTCCTATGTTTCTATGTTTCTGATGTTTCTGATGTTCCTATGTTCTTATGATTCTATGATTCTATGTTCCTTATGTTCCTATGTTCCTATGTTCTTGATGATTCTATGATTCTGATGTTCCTGATGTTTCTGATGTTCCTGATGTTCCTGATGTTCTTGATGTTCCTGATGTTCCTGATGTTCTTGATGTTCCTGATGTTGCTTATGTTTCTGATGTTCCTGATGTTCCTGATGTTCTTGATGTTCCTGATGGTCCTGATGTTTCTGATGTTCTTGATGTTCCTGATGTTCCTGATGTTCCTGATGTTTCTGATGTTCCTGATGTTCTTGATGTTCCTGATGTTCCTGATGTTCGCTATGTTTCTGATGTTCCTGATGTTCCCTATGTTTCTGATGTTCTTGATGTTCTTGATGTTCCTGATGTTCCTGATGTTCTTGATGTTCCTGATGTTGCTTATGTTTCTAAAGTTCCTGATGTTCCTGATGTTCTTGATGTTCCTGATGTTCCTGATGTTTCTGATGTTCTTGATGTTCCTGATGTTCCTGATGTTCCTGATGTTTCTGATGTTCCTGATGTTCTTGATGTTCCTGATGTTCCCTATGTTTCTGATGTTCCTGATGTTCCCTATGTTTCTGATGTTCTTGATGTTCCTGATGTTCCTGATGTTCTTGATGTTCCTGATGTTCCTGATGTTCTTGATGTTCCTGATGTTCTTGATGTTCCTTATTTCCTGATTTCCTGATGTTCTTGATGATTCTATGATTCTATGATTCTGATGATCCTGATGTTTCTGATGTTCCTGATGTTCCTATGTTTTTATTTCTTATGTTCCTGATGTTCCTGATGTTCTTGATGTTCCTGATGTTGCTTATGTTTCTAAAGTTCCTGATGTTCCTGATGTTCTTGATGTTCCTGATGTTCCTGATGTTTCTGATGTTCTTGATGTTCCTGATGTTCCTGATGTTTCTGATGTTTCTGATGTTCCTGATGTTCTTGATGTTCCTGATGTTCCTGATGTTCCCTATGTTTCTGATGTTCCTGATGTTCCCTATGTTTCTGATGTTCTTGATGTTCCTGATGTTCCTGATGTTCTTGATGTTCCTGATGTTCTTGATGTTCCTGATGTTCCTGATGTTCCTGATGTTCCTTATGTTTCTGATGTTCTTGATGTTCCTGATGTTCCTGATGTTTTCTTATTTCCTTATTTTCTATTTCCTATTTTCTTATATTTATATTCTAATGATTCTATGTTCCTTATGTTCCTATGTTCCTATGTTCCTGATGTTTCTATGTTTCTATGTTCCTGATGATTCTATGATTCTATGATTCTGATGTTCCTTATTTCCTATTTCCTGATTTTTATGATTCTATGATTCTATTCTATGTTCCTATGTTTCTATGTTCCTGATGTTCTTGATGTTCTTGATGTTCCTATGTTCCTGATGTTCTTGATGTTCCTGATGTTCCTGATGTTCCTTAAGTTTCTATTTCCTATTTTCTTATATTCTATATTCTATGATTCTGATGTTCCATATGTTCCTATGTTCCTATGTTCCTGATGTTTCTGATGTTCCTGATGTTCCTGATGATCCTGATGTTCCTGATGTTCTTGATGTTCCTGATGTTGCTTATATTTCTGATGTTCCTGATGTTCTTGATGTTCCCTATGTTTCTGATGTTCCTGATGTTCCTGGTGTTCCTGATGTTCCCTATGTTTCTGATGTTCCTGATGTTCCCTATGTTTCTGATGTTCCTGATGTTTCTGATGTTCCTGATGTTTCTGATGTTTCTGATGTTCCTGATGTTTCTGATGTTTCTGATGTTCCTGATGTTTCTGATGTTTCTGATGTTCCTGATGTTTCTGATGTTCCTGATGTTTCTGATGTTCCTGATGTTTCTGATTTTCCATATTTCCTGATGATTCTATGTTCCTGGGATTCTATATTCTATGTTCCTATGTTTCTTTATTCTATGTTCCTATGTTTCTTTTTCTCTGATGTTTCTGATGTTCCTGATTTCCTAAGATTCTATATTCCGATTTCCTATTTTCTATATTCTATATTCCTATTTTCTATTTCTATATTCCTATGTTTCTGATGTTCCTGATGTTCCTGATGTTCCTGATGTTCCTGATGTTTCTGATGTTTCTGATGTTCCTGATGTTCCTGATGTTCCTGATGTTTCTGATGTTCCTGATATTCCTGATGTTTCTGATGTTTCTGAAGTTTCTGATGTTCCTGATGTTTCTGATGTTCCTGATGTTTCTGATGTTCCTGATGTTTCTGTTGTTCCTGATGTTTCTGATGTTTCTGATGTTCCTGATGTTTCTGATGTTTCTATTTCCTTTTTCTATTTCCTATTTTATTCCTTTTCCTATTTTCTATTTCCTTTTTCTGTGTTCCTATGTTCCTATGTTTCTGATGTTCCTGATGTTTCTGATGTTTCTGATGTTCCTGATGTTTCTATGCTATGTTTCTGATGTTTCTGTTGTTCCCTATGTTTCTATGTTCCCATTTTCTGATGTTCCTGATGTTCCTGATGTTTCTGATGTTCCTGATGTTCCTGATGCTTCTGATGTTCCTGATGTTTCTGATGTTCCTGATGTTTCTGATGTTTCTGATGTTCCTGATGTTTCTGATGTTCCTGATGTTTCTGATGTTTCTATGTTCCTATTTTCTATATTTCTATGTTTCTATGTTCCTATGTTCCTATGTTTTTGTTTTTTCTTGTTCTTTTTTTTCTTGTTCCTATTTCCTGATGTTCCTGATGTTCCTGATGTTCCTGATGTTTCTGATGTTCCTGTTGTTCCCTATGTTTCTGATGTTCCTGATGTTTCTGATGTTCCTGATGTTCCTGATGTTTCTGATGTTCCTGATGTTCCTGATGTTTCTGATGTTCCTGATGTTTCTATGTTCCTATTTTCTATGTTTCTATTTCCTATTTTTTTCCTATTCTTTTCTATTTCCTGATGTTTCTGATGTTTCTGATGTTTCTGATGTTCCTGATGTTCCTGATGTTTCTGATGTTTCTGATGTTTCTGATGTTTCTGATGTTTCTGATGTTTCTGATGTTCCTGATGTTCCTGATGTTCCTGATGTTCCTGATGTTCCTGATGTTTCTGATGTTCCTGATGTTCCTGATGTTTCTGATGTTTCTGATGTTCCTGATGTTTCTGATGTTTCTGATGTTTCTATGTTTCTATGTTTCTATGTCTCTATCCCTTCTACTACTATCTATCTATGTTCTATGTTCCTATGTTTCTGATGTTTCTGATGTTTCTGATGTTCCTGATGTTTCTATGTTCTATTTTTATTTTCTTTCTTGTCCCTTATCTATTCCTATGTTTCTGATGTTTCTGATGTTTCTGATGTTCCTATGTTCCTATGTTCCTATGTTTCTATATTTCTATGTTCCTATGTTTCTATGTTCCTATGATTCTATGTTTCTATGTTTCTATGTTTTTCCTCTTTTCCTATGTTTCTGATGTTTCTGATGTTTCTATGTTTCTGATGTTTCTGATGTTCCTGATGTTTCTGATGTTCCTGATGTTTCTGATGTTCCTGATGTTTCTGATGTTTCTGATGTTCCTGATGTTCCTGATGTTTCTGATATTTCTGATGTTCCTGATGTTTCTGATGTTTCTGATGTTTCTGATGTTCCTGATGTTCCTGATGTTCCTGATGTTTCTGATGTTCCTGATGTTTCTGATGTTCCTGATGTTCCTGATGTTTCTGATGTTTCTGATGTTTCTGATGTTTCTGATGATTCTATGTTTTTTTCCTTATCTATGTCCTATTTTCTGATGTTTCTTGTTCTATGTTCCTATGTCTATTTCTATTTCCTGATGTTTCTGATGTCCCTGATGTTTCTGATGTTTCTGATGTTTCTGATGTTCCTGATGTCTCTGATGTTTCTGATGTTCCTGATGTTTCTGATGTTCCTGATGTTTCTGATGTTTCTGATGTTTCTGATGTTTCTGATGTTCCTGATGTTCCTGATGTTCCTGATGTTTCTGATATTTCTGATGTTCCTGATGTTTCTGATGTTCCTAATGATTCTGATGTTTCTGATGTTTCTGATGTTCCTGATGTTTCTGATGTTTCTGATGTTCCTGATGTTTCTGATGTTTCTGATGTTTCTGATGTTTCTGATGTTTCTGATGTTCCTGATGATTCTGATGTTTCTGATGTTTCTGATGTTCCTGATGTTCCTGATGATTCTGATGTTTCTGATGTTTCTGATGTTCCTGATGTTCCTGATGTTTCTGATGTTTCTGATGTTTCTGATGTTCCTGATGATTCTGATGTTTCTGATGTTTCTGATGTTTCTGATGTTCCTGATGATTCTGATGTTCCTGATGTTCCTGATGTTCCTGATGTTTCTGATGTTTCTGATGTTCCTGATGTTCCTGATGTTTCTGATGTTTCTGATGTCCCTGATGTTCCTGATGTTTCTGATGTTTCTGATGTCTCTGATGTCCCTGATAATTCTGATGTTCCTGATGTTTCTGATGTTTCTGATGTTTCTGATGTTCCTGATGTTCCTGATGTTCCTGATGTTTCTGATATTTCTGATGTTCCTGATGTTCCTGATGTTCCTAATGATTCTGATGTTCCTGATGTTTCTGATGTTTCTGATGTTCCTGATGTTTCTGATGTTTCTGATGTTTCTGATGTTTCTGATGTTTCTGATGTTTCTGATGTTTCTGATGTTCCTGATGTTCCTGATGTTTCTGATGTTTCTGATGTTCCTGATGTTCCTGATGTTTCTGATGTTTCTGATGTTTCTGATGTTTCTGATGTTCCTGATGTTTCTGATGTTCCTGATGTTTCTGATGTTTCCGATGTTCCTGATGTTCCTGATGCTTCTGATGTTTCTGATGTTCGTGATGTTTCTGATGTTTCTGATGTTCGTGATGTTCCTGTTGTTCCTTATGTTTCTGATGTTCCTGATGTTTCTGATGTTCCTGATGTTCCTGATGTTTCTGATGTTCCTGATGTTCCTGATGTTTCTGATGTTCCTGATGTTTCTGATGTTCCTGATGTTTCTGATGTTTCTGATGTTCCTGATGTTTCTGATGTTTCTCATGTTCCTGATGTTTCTCATGTTCCTGATGTTTCTGATGTTCCTGTTGTTCCTGATGTTTCTGATGTTCCTGATGTTTCTGATGTTCCTGATGTTCCTGATGTTTCTGATGTTCCTGATGTTTCTGATGTTCCTGATGTTTCTGATGTTTCTGATGTTCCTGATGTTTCTGATGTTCCTGATGTTTCTGATGTTCCTGATGTTTCTGATGTTTCTGATGTTTCTGATGTTCCTGATGTTTCTGATGTTCCTGATGTTTCTGATGTTTCTGATGTTCCTGATGTTTCTGATGTTTCTGATGTTTCTGATGTTCCTGATGTTTCTGATGTTTCTGATGTCTCTGATGTTTCTGATGTTCCTGATGTTTCTGATGTTTCTGATGTTTCTGATGTTCCTGATGTTTCTGATGTTTCTGATGTTTCTGATGTTCCTGATGTTTCTGATGTTCCTGATGTTTCTGATGTTTCTGATGTTTCTGATGTTTCTGATGTTTCTGATGTTTCTGATGTTCCTGATGTTTCTGATGTTTCTCATGTCTCTGATGTTCCTGATGTTTCTGATGTTCCTGATGTTTCTGATGTTCCTGATGTTTCTGATGTTTCTCATGTTCCTGATGTTTCTGATGTTTCTCATGTTTCTGATGTTTCTGATGTTCCTGATGTTCCTGATGTTTCTCATGTTTCTGATGTTCCTGATGTTTCTGATGTTCCTGATGTTTCTGATGTTTCTCATGTTTCTGATGTTTCTGATGCTTCTGATGTTTCTGATGTTCCTGATGTTTCTGATGTTTCTCATGTCTCTGATGTTCCTGATGTTTCTGATGTTCCTGATGTTTCTGATGTTTCTCATGTTTCTGATGTTTCTGATGTTTCTGATGTTTCTGATGTTCCTGATGTTTCTGATGTTTCTCATGTCTCTTATGTTCCTGATGTTTCTGATGTTCCTGATGTTTCTGATGTTCCTGATGTTTCTGATGTTTCTGATGTTCCTGATGTTTCTGATGTTTCTCATGTTTCTGATGTTCCTGATGTTTCTGATGTTTCTGATGTCTCTGATGTTTCTGATGTTTCTGATGTTTCTAATACCCTTAGTTTGGGGCCTCACTTTGGGTAGGGGCAGTGCTGTTGAGAAGTTTATTTCAACCCTTCCCCCTATCCCAAACCCCAACCTTCCACTCTGGTCATGCCCATCGGATGTCCAACGCCGCCTAATGTTCATCTTCTGCAAGCAGCATGCGGGGGTCCTTGCAAGGTGTACTTGTTTTTAGTAGGAGGGTAGTAATAATAGTACATTCTATTTGAAAGCGCCTTTTCAAAACCCCCAAGGACACTGTACATGCAGATAAAACATTAAAAACAGGAAGCTGAAACAGTAAAAACACAAACATTAGAGGTACCACAGAAAACAACACAACAGGAGAATGATATTTACTTCCTAACTGTAACGCTTAGGAACCCCAAAATCAGATGTATATTACAACCATCCTTTCCTTTTTTCTTTCCTCTGAGGCTTTGATATTTTAATGCATGCTTCTTTTTCTGGATGTCTCATTGACTTTATTTCGAGTTAGTCCCACATGCACCAGCCAGCTGCAGCTGAAAATAATCCCAAACAAATTGACAACACTGTTTGATTATCTTTCAAAAATGTACACATGTATAAATATATTTCTTTCAAGATTTAAATCCCACACAGAGGAGGGCCAAAGACATGAAGGTTATGTCAGAAAGTGCTAGAAATTAGATTTTTGGTCTTTAAAATTCTTTTATGGTTATTTATTCATTGTTTATGTTTACTTAAAGTAAAATCTTTCATACAGGTGGCATATTCTAACACAGGAGATATTTAAAGCTGGGTTGAACGTCTATATGTCGCTGCAGTGATGATGAAAATCCCACTTTAACTTGACTCCTTTCTGTCTTTAATAGGTGAAATCAACAGGGGACATGTCCACCTGCACTTGTCATTCACTGGAAAACGAGTGTGTTTTCTGCCAGCAGCTTGCTCTCCGGTTATGAGCCGTATCAACATATTCTGCATCCTGTCCGTGTCCGAGGTTCGTTTAGTCGGTGAAAGTGCCGTTTGACATCACAGGCCTCCATTCAAAGCCTGGTCCCCGCCTCACTGCCATGCGGTCCAAACATCAAACACGCTCAGTCTCAGATGTATTTTTATCCCATCAGCAGCCCCCCCCTCCCACACACACACACACACACACACACACACACACACACACACACACACCACACACACACACTCTCCTCGTCTGTGCTGAATAGAGCCTTTTTCAGGTTTTTGTCTGACCGCTTCTTTTATTCTTCCTGCTGATGGCTAATTGAGGTTGTGCAAATTAACAGAGGGAGCTGTCAGACAGCGGGAGGCGGGGGGAGGGGGTGAGGAGGAGGGGGCTGTGGGGTGGGGGGGTTGGATGGCAGCGAAAATAAGCACTTCCTCTTCAGTAGTTCCCAAAATAACCAGCGCCCCCATGGCTTGATTGCCACACTCCTGAGGATCGGGTATCCCAGCTGTGAGACGGCTGTCAGAGTCTCACACACAAACACACACACACACACACACCTCCACATCTGCCATCTAGAGACAGCAATAACAACACCTACGTGTTCTCTGAGACTTACTTATTGCTTCCATCTTTATGTTTTAGACCTATCCAGTCCGGCTAGACTTCAGAAAGCAGGTGGAACCAACACGGCAGCAAAAATGACCACTGTGACGCAGCTGCAGGGATGTCTGCAGCTGCATCCCTGTATGGCTACGGTGTATGCCTACGATGTATGGCTGCGGTGTATGCCTACGATGTATGGCTGCGGTGTATGCCTATGGTGTATGCCTATGGTGTATGCCTATGGTGTATGCCTACGGTGTATGGCTACTGTGTATGGCTGCGGTGTATGGCTGCGGTGTATGGCTGAGGTGTATACCTACGGTGTATGCCTATGGTGTATGCCTACGGTGTATGCCTACAGTGTATGGCTACGTATATGCCTACGGTGTATGGCTATGGTGTATGGCTACGGTGTATTCCTACAGTGTATGGCTACGTATATGCCTACGGTGTATGGCTGCGGTGTATGGCTGCGGTGTATGGCTGAGGTGTATACCTACGGTGTATGCCTATGGTGTATGCCTACGGTGTATTCCTACAGTGTATGGCTACGTATATGCCTACGGTGTATGGCTATGGTGTATGGCTACGGTGTATGTCTACGGTGTATGCCTATGGTGTATGCCTATGGTGTATGGCTGTGGTGTATGGCTAGGGTGTATGGCTGCGGTGTATGCCTACTGTGTATGCCTATGGTGTATGGCTGCGTGTGTATGCCTACGGTGTATGCTTATGGTGTATGTCTACGGTGTATGCCTATGGTGTATGGCTGCGATGTATGCCTACGGTGTATGCCTACGGTGTATGCCTACGGTGTATGCCTACGGTGTATGCCTACGGTGTATGCTTATGGTGTATGCCTATGGTGTATGCCTATGGTGTATGCTTATGGTGTATGGCTACGGTGTATGCCCACGGTGTATGCCTACGGTGTATGCCTATGGTGTATAGCTACGGTGGATGCCTAAAGTGTATGCCTACGGTGTATGCTTATTGTGTATGCCTACGGTGTATGCCTATGGTGTATGGCTGCGATGTATGCCTACGGTGTATGCCTACGGTGTATGGCTGCAGTGTGTAGCTACGGTGTATGCCTACGGTGTATGCTTATGGTGTATGGCTACGGTGTATGCCCACGTGTGTATGCCCACGGTGTATGCCTACGGTGTATGCCTATGGTGTATAGCTACGGTGTATGCCTACAGTGTATAGCTACGGTGTATGCCCACGGTTTTATGCCCACAGTGTATGCCTACAGTGTATAGCTACGGTGTATGCCCACGGTGTGTGCCTACGGTGTATGCCTACAGTGTATAGCTACGGTGTATGCCCACGGTGTATGCCTACGGTGTATGCCGACGGTGTATGGCTACAGCGTGTGGCTACAGTGTATAGCTATTGTGTATGCCCACGGTGTATAGCTACGGTGTATAGCTACGGTGTATGGCTACGTTGTATGGCTACGGTGTTTGGCTACGGTGTATGGCTACGGTCTGTGGCTACGATGTATGGCTACGGTGACGCATCCCTGTATGGCTACGGTGTATGCCTACAGTGTATAGCTACGGTGTATGCCTACGGTGTATGGCTACGGTGTATGCCTACGGTGTATGCTTATGGTGTATGGCTACGGTGTATGCCCATGGTGTATGCCTACAGTTTGATTGCAGTGTGGCTGCAGTGTATGCCTACGGTGTATGCCTACGGTGTATGGCTGCAGTGTATACCTACAGTGTATGGCTATGGTATATGCCTACGGTGTATGCCTACGGTGTATAGCTACGGTGTATGCCTACGGTGTATGCCTACAGTGTATAGCTACGGTGTATGCCCACAGTGTATGGCTATGGTGTATGCCTACGGTGTATGGCTACGGTGTATGCCCATGGTGTATGCCTACAGTTTGATTGCAGTGTGGCTGCAGTGTATGCCTACGGTGTATGGCTACGGTGTATGGCTACAGTGTATAGCTATGGTGTATGCCTACATGTATGCCTACAGTGTATAGCTACGGTGTATGCCCACAGTGTATGGCTATGGTGTATGCCTACGGTGTATGGCTACGGTGTATGGCTACGGTGTATGCCCATGGTGTATGCCTACAGTTTGATTGCAGTGTGGCTGCAGTGTATGCCTACGGTGTATGGCTACGGTGTATGCCTACGGTGTATGGCTACGGTGTATGGCTACGGTGTATGGCTACAGTGTATAGCTATGGTGTATGCCTACATGTATGCCTACAGTGTATAGCTACGGTGTATGCCCACAGTGTATGGCTATGGTGTATGCCTACGGTGTATGGCTATGGTGTATGCCTACGGTGTATGGCTATGGTGTATGCCTACGGTGTATGGCTACGGTGTATGCCCATGGTGTATGCCTACAGTTTGATTGCAGTGTGGCTGCAGTGTATGCCTACGGTGTATGCCTACGGTGTATGGCTACGGTGACGCATCCCTGTATAGCCATACAGGTGAATGCCTACGGTGTATGCCTACGGTGTGTGGCTTCTGTGTATGGCTGCGGCGTATGGCTACGGTGTATGCCTACGGTGTATGGCTGCAGTTTATGCCTATGGTGTATGCCCACGGTGTATGCCTACGGTGTATGGCTGTGGTGTGTGGCTGCGGTGTGTGGCTGCGGTGTATGGCTACGGTGTATGGCTACGATGTATAGCTACGGTGTATGGCTCCGATGTATGGCTGCGGTGTATGGCTACGGTGTATGGCTACGGTGTATGGCTACGATGTATGGCTACGGTGTATGGCTACGGTGTATGGCTACGGTGTATGGCTACGATGTATGGCTACGGTGTACGGCTACGGTGTATGGCTACGGTGTATGGCTACGGTGTATGGCTACGATGTATAGCTACGGTGTATAGCTACGGTGTATGGCTACGGTGTATGCCTACGGTGTATGGCTGTGGTGTGTGGCTGCGGTGTGTGGCTGCGGTGTATGGCTGCGGTGTATGGCTACGATGTATAGCTACGGTGTATGGCTCCGATGTATGGCTGCGGTGTATGGCTACGGTGTATGGCTACGGTGTATGGCTACGATGTATGGCTACGGTGTATGGCTACGGTGTATGGCTACGGTGTATGGCTACGGTGTATGGCTACGGTGTATGGCTACGATGTATGGCTACGGTGTACGGCTACGGTGTATGGCTACGGTGTATGGCTGCGGTGTATGGCTACGATGTATAGCTACGGTGTATAGCTACGGTGTATGGCTACGGTGTATGGCTACGATGTATAGCTACGGTGTATAGCTACGGTGTATGGCTGCGGCGTATGGCTGCGATGTATTGCTATGGTGACGTATAGGGATGTATATCGTTATGATTTTATCGATACCGATACCAATATCGATACTCCTTATCGATACCGGTATTTATCGATTCTCTTATTGATACTATAACATAATTTAGAGTAAATAATAAAGACATTACAAGATGTTAAAAGATCCAGTGGTGGAGAAGATTTGTTTAGATGATGTTGAGGAAGCCTGGACATAAAGGTGGGTGAAGGACCGCTGGGAGAAAAAGCGAATTGTGTCTCTCTTATTTCATCTCTGTGATTATTTGACTGTGTAATGATAACTCAATGATTAGGTAGATGTACAAAAAGTATCAATAAGAGTATCGTTTGTCCAGATTCTTAACGGTAACCTGGTATCGTTAAGATTAGGAACCGGTACCAAACGATACCGGTACTCGGTATACATCCCTAGTGACGTAGCTGCAGGGATATGTGCTCCAGCTCAGCCATGAGAGCAGCAGCAGCTCTTATGACTGCTGCTCTGACTCACGGTTGGTGGTGCAGCTCACCCTGAAGGAGAGAGCTGTGCTGGTCCACATGTTTCTTTTTTCTCACAGTTTTATTAATGTACACACCAACCCCCAAACTTTGTCAAGACCAGCTGTTTCACTGTTAAAGAATTAAAGGAATAGTGCACACACAGAATGATGTGTCTTCATCTTCTCCTCATCCTCATGCTGAGCAAGACTCTGGAGCACTTTTTAGAATCTCAAATGCTGCCGAATATCCGAGGGGGTAATTATCCACCGGCTTTCATATAATGGAGTTCACCAGTGCTCAATCCTAAAAGGTCCATAAAAGTCCACAAAAACTTGTAAATGTTCCTCCATACTGCTCGTCCAATGTAATCCAAGTGTCCTGAGTGGGTAGCGTCCAGAATTTATTGGAAACCACAGCATTTAGTAGATTGAAGACCAGACCAGGTGCCACTCCTGTCTGCTAAGAAAGGGAAACCGAGGCAACAATTCACACAGACTCACCAGAACTGGACAATAAAGATGGAGAAACGTTGCTGGTCTGATGAGTCTCCATTCCAGATCTACATTCAGATGCTCGGCTCAGAATCTGCTGGAAACATCATGAAAGCATGGATCCATCCTGCATTGGATGAAGGCTTTAGGCTGCTGCTGGTAGAATGGTGGTGGTGGTGGCGGGGGGGAGCAACGTGGAACGGGAGATTCTCATCATGATGAGGTGGAATGAGAGATTCTAATCATGATGAGGCAGAACAGGAGATTCTCATCACAATGAGGTGGAACAGGAGATTCTCATCACAATGAGGTGGAACAGGAGATTCTCATCACAATGAGGTGGAACGGGAGATTCTCATCATGATGAACTGGAACAGCAGATTCTCATCATGATGAGGTGGAACGGTTTCTTTTAGCAGATTCTCATCAGGATGTGGTGGAACGGGAGATTCTCATCACGATGAGGTGGAACGCGAGTTTCTCATTTTGGTCCACACTCTTTACTAGTTGGCACCAAGGCATCGAACCGATGTCTGGCCACCATCTCGGTTATGTTTGATTGTGAAGAGAGAGGGATGAAAGTTTCAGAATAAACAAAGAAACAGTAAACAATCCACTAAAACTCTGAATTTGCAGACAGAACATTTCTAGCTGCGGTTTTATGTTCACTTTCACCAGACCGCAAGCTAGGTGTTTTCATTTTTAAAGGTGCCATGACAATAAATTTCACTTTTCTTGGGTTTTGGGTGTATAATATGATCTGTTGTGCTCTGATAGGGCCATGTGTCCACGCCGGGACCTGCAGCACGTCTTTTCACCATCTTGGATATTTTGATTTGGTTTAATTTTCTCTTTTTTATTGTCGTGTTGTAAAAAATTCTCAAAAACAGTACTGGACTAAATTTATAACTTGTCTTTTTGTACAGCAAGTAACTGAAAGTAACTAAGTAACTTTTACTTAAAGGTGCCATGACATCAAATTTCACTTTTTCTGGGGTTTTGGGTGTATAATATGATCTGTTGTGCACTGATGAGGTCATGTGAATGTCAGAGTGAGAATCAAAGTTCCTGTTTATGGTCTGTCAGCTTTGTGTCTCTGCTCAGAAACAGTTGAATCAGACAGCAGCTTATCATTCTACGTAGTTCTATCATTCTACGTAGTTCCATCATTCTACGTAGTTCCATCATTCTATGTAGTTCTATCATTCTACGTAGTTCTATCATTCTACGTAGTTCCATCATTCTACGTAGTTCTATCATTCTACGTAGTTCCATCATTCTACGTAGTTCCATCATTCTACGTAGTTCTATCATTCTACGTAGTTCCATCATTCTACGTAGTTCTATCATTCTACGTAGTTCTATCATTCTACGTAGTTCTATCATTCTACGTAGTTCCATCATTCTACATAGTTCTATCATTCTACGTAGTTCCATCATTCTACGTAGTTCTATCATTCTACGTAGTTCCATCATTCTACGTAGTTCCATCATTCTACGTAGTTCTATCATTCTACGTAGTTCTATCATTCTACGTAGTTCTATCATTCTACGTAGTTCCATCATTCTACGTAGTTCTATCATTCTACGTAGTTCCATCATTCTACGTAGTTCCATCATTCTATGTAGTTCTATCATTCTACGTAGTTCTATCATTCTACGTAGTTCCATCATTCTACGTAGTTCTATCATTCTACGTAGTTCCATCATTCTACGTAGTTCCATCATTCTACGTAGTTCTATCATTCTACGTAGTTCTATCATTCTACGTAGTTCTATCATTCTACGTAGTTCTATCATTCTACGTAGTTCCATCATTCTATGTAGTTCCATCATTCTACGTAGTTCCATCATTCTACGTAGTTCTATCATTCTACGTAGTTCTATCATTCTACGTAGTTCCATCATTCTACGTAGTTCCATCATTCTACGTAGTTCCATCATTCTACGTAGTTCTATCATTCTACGTAGTTTGATCATTCTACGTAGTTCTATCATTCTACATAGTTCCATCATTCTACGTAATTTAATTGCTCCAATAAGAGCACACTATCAAGTAAACAGCGCCCCCCCCCCCCCTCTCTCTCTCTCTCCTAACGGTCTATGCACCGTCCGCTCCCCCCTTCCCTCCCTGTCTGATTCAGCTGCGTGTATGGAGCTAGTAGTAACTTCTGTGCAGTCAGGTCTGGGTTTTCAAACAAATGGATTTAAAAGCAAACTTCTGCTGCAACACTGAGGGAGGGGGCCACAACCTTGTCATTACCTGTAAGTTTATTTATTTTCTAAATGCTGTCTTGTCTGATAAACGTAGCTCACACTGTCTGAAGTGCCCATGTTGCTAGCAGTTAGCCTTTAGCAAAGTCCGACCGCAGCTTGACCTAGATTCTCCAAATAAGGTCATAGCCAAATAAGGTGTAGCCAATCAAAATGAAGTCAACGTGGTCTCCGGGTAAAGCTCCATATCATCACCGGACCCAACTGTATTACTGAGGAAGTGAGGTCTGGCGTTTCAAAACAATACTCCGCTGTAAAAAATGCAGTTTTTTTCGTTGGAGTATTTACATATGCAGTAATGCCAACAACATAAACTAGTTTTTACTGCTATGTCATCACTCCTTTAAGCATGATTATGATTAATCATCAGCTTTCCTGCAGAGTCAGATTAAAAATTTTAATCATTTTACAGTGCTAGTATCTTTTTCAGTCTTTTGATGTTACAACCGTACAAAACCTCACAGAAACAACATACACCACAAAAACGGTCAGAATGAATGTTCACGTGATTATTTTTCCTGTTGACCTTAATGTAAAAAGGTTTAAATCATCTCTCTTGATGGAATTGGAAAATGATTGTAAATGAGGCAGACTGGATAAGCTGAGGTGTTTAAATGACACATCTTTGTTCCAACTGGATGTTCAACCATAGCACAGCTGGTGTAACAAGTTTCTTCCCTGTTTTTGAGTGAAAATAAATCACTGAAGAGGTTACAAGCTATTTTAGCTTGGAAAGTAAAACCGTTGTAATCCAGCTGGATTTTCAGGCATTATATTTCAGGTAAAAGCTTAGACAATGATAGAAGGATTCTAGAGGGAGCAAAACTGCTGTTGGCAGTCACAAGTTTGTGTTAAACCCCCTCCTGTATACATTTTCCATAATTATTAGATTATTCCTGACTTGATGCCTTAATCACAAATCTCTTTTATTGCGTTTCGATATAAACGTGTGGAAAATATAAGTTGAATTTTCTGAATGATCTGACCTGGTTTCTGCTTTTACAGAGTTGTATACATGGTGCTAGCTTTGGTCTAAATGAGCTGTATCCATCTTTACTACAAGTTTTACTTAAAAAACTACCACACAAGACACTTTCGAGCCGCGGTTCTCAACCTTTATTCAGTGAAGCACCCCCTAAACCAGGGTGTCAGTTCACATTTTAGTTTTGGGGCCATGTTCAGTACAATCTAGTCTAGAGTGGGTTGGACCAATAAAATAACAGCATAATGACAATAAAAGATTTCACATTTTCTCCTTATTTTAGTGACAATAAGTACATTATTAAGATGTTTTTCCATTTAATGAACGATCCTTTCAGATAACATGATAGACAACCTGAAATCTCGGAAAAAATAATACAAGTTTCAACAATTTTCTCACTGTTATACTGTTATATCTTCATTTGATCTATATTTTGTATTTTCATTCAAATGTACATTTTATCAATAAAATAAAATATGTAAGAATATTCATATTTTATTTTTTTTAAATTGTTTTCATTTTAAAATTCATTATAAAATTGATCAATTTTATGTATATTTTAAATAAATCTTAACCTCATACATATTGAATAGATTTTATATTCTATTAATGCTTGATAGTTTTATTTTATCTTTTTTTATTTGATCAAAATATACTATTGTATATGTATATATTTCCTTATTTTAATATGCATGAAAATTTCTAGATCACCATGGGAAGAAAGAAAAGATAGAACAAGTTAAATCTTTTTTTTTTATCTCAAGTACTCTCGGAGTGTCTCCAAGAACCCCAAAAGGGGTTCTTTTGAGAAACACAGCTTTAAAGCATTCATTGGAATTATTTTACTGACACTATTGATGGATTTATAGGTGTAGACTGCATCATGCAAAATAACAATTAACTCAGTAGCCTACCAGTCACCGTCCTTGACTGAACTACGTTTTATTGAATGGCCTGAAACATGTTCTTATTTTAACTTTCATCCAGAAGTCCGCTTTCTACATTACACAAATAAAAAACAAACAAGTAAAAACCAAAAGAAAAACTTGGTCAGTGTTGTTTACAGATGAGTTTTCTCCAGTGGTCATTGCTCATTCTTTCCTCCTTATCTGGAAAGATTGGCATTATATCAGATAAATCTTCATGACAGTTGATTGCAGGCATGAGAACTAACTGTCAGATTTTGGTGGCAGTTCTGCACAAATGAAGATAAACTGCTTCTTTCCAGCATGATAATTTTGGACAAATGGCTACAGAGGCAACTCCCCGACTCCCAGAGCGGGGGGGGGGAAGCATCCTGATGGTGCTCGGGAGAAAAATGAAGCATTTGAAGCAGCAGGTCATATCCCTCAATACATCATCAACGCTCCCCCAGGACCGCCTGCGCTCCCCAACCATCCTCGTCCTGTTGCCATGCTGCCTGGGGAAGGAGTCGTAAGATGCTGCCTTCCCTCAGCTGTTTCTCAAAAAGAACACGGTGTTCAGGCAGGAATATTTCACCAGTTAAATCCTTTCCTGTCCTCTAAATATCGGTTAAATCCTTGAGTGTGATGGCTGCATTGTAGAAACGAGTATTTTAGCAGAGTTCCTTATGAGCAGGTGCACATCCGGATCTATCACGAGTGAAAACAAAGTCACTGAAGCATAAATCAGATTTTCAGCGTCAGTCCTCAAGAGTTTGTCTTTGATTTTGTTGTTTCCTTTAAATGTACATTTTTGTTGGCTGCCACATAAACCTGATCATTTCACAGACAAAAGAAGATTGTTTTTAGAGCTACCGAAAAGGCAATAAAGCCAGGACTTCCATGATAACTGGCCAGCGGTATCTCTCATGGTTTGATGAGATCCTGACCAGTAAATCAAAGAAATAACTTGTTAAAAGTCCTGTAGGGGATCCTGGAAAAACGGCTCGAGCAAGCTACATTTTAAAAAATACACCCACCTGAAACCACACCTCCAGCACAGGAACGTGTGCGCTGATGGTTGTCGGCGAAGATAACTGAGAACAGCCGAGTGGCTAGCTTGTTAGCTTCCCAGTAAACAGCAGAGGAACCACGTTTCCTAAAAGTGATAATTATCTCACCTTTAACTTCTTCTGTGGTGTAAAACATCCTCACTGCAAACACCAACACCTCCATGACTTCATCCTCATCCGTTTTTTCTTTTTGGTGGATTTTAAGAGCGAACAGCTGCATATAAGAGCACCGTGCACGCGGGGAGGGTGGGAGGGCGACAAACGGCAGTTGAGTTTGATGGACATATAATCATTCAATCAATAAGCGCGGGCAGTTACAATTCCATTGGACGGGGTCTTTCAGTCCTGTTGTCCACATGTGATTAATTTCTTTAATTTTTGTGTCAGAACATTTAATTAATTGTCTGCACTGGGGGTGTGAAGAAGATTTTAAGCAATATAGTAAAAAATGCTCCTGGAAAACACCATCCACCTGCCTTTAAGAGTAACAAATAGTATTTGTTATGTAATAAATCATTTTAACTTGAAGCTGATGATGAAAGTAATAACAGAAAACTGAACTCTTTCTGTCTTTTCCCCCCCAGCTGGTCGAGGCAGATGGCCGCCCTACCTGAGCCGGGTTCTGCTGGAGGTTTTTCCTCTGGCAGAAGGGTGTTTTCCTCCCCACTGTCGCCACCACTCCGTGCTTGCTCAGGATGGGGGATTGGACCGGGTCGAGTCCAGATTCCATCCAATCTGTTGGTTTCCTTAGCTAGGCTGTTATCCATCTGATCTGAATTTTTCTCTGTTCAGCGCCCTGAGGTGACGTCATCAATCGATGCTACACTACAAATAAAGTTGAATTGAATTGAATTGAACAGCTGCTGTTCTGACGACATCTTGTCAGAAAAGCATCCGATCGTCTTACCTGTCAGTTTAGCCTGCAGGTTACTCTGATAGAGAACAGCAGTGGTTCCCAAACTTTTTCTGCAGGGACATCTTTTTTATTGGCAATTATAATGTCCCCCTTTTTAACCTTTAAAAAATATGCTTTTTCTTTTTGGTAGAAGGACAGGCTAAAACTACATTTTAGCCTGGGGGCTGGTCTCCCAGTCTGGGAACCACTGGAGTTCAGTATGAAGAGGTATGCTGTTCTAATATATGATACATTATAATATTCAGTTCAGCTAATTTCAAAATGAAACATCACATGTTCAATCTCACTCTCAAGTACTGGATGATGCTTCAGTAAGTTTAAATGATCATGTGACCTCACGTTAAGGGCCAACTTTCATTTCAAACATATGTAGAAGCCCCTGTGGTGAATCAGGTCCACACTGAACATTGCCATTGTAAAAATGTACAAATACTAGTCCGGCGGGGCTTTCCTGACACTCCGTCTGAAATTAGCGCCCCCGGAAACGGACTGGAAGTGACGTGGGGCAGACGAACGCTGAATACTGAACTGAATGCAACATTTATCACAGCTGTAATGCTGGAAGCCACAGCTATATGTGGAGACATGCACATGTGGAACATTGAAAAAAATTGTTGCTGATGAATCTCCAGAGGAGACAGACTCCGATCAGGCGGATGACCTGGGGCATGAATATCCTCCGAACAACCACCGCATCCGTGTGTTTGCTTCCACAAACAACCGGCTCTGTTACACCGCAACAATACCAGCAGCAGGACATTTTCCCTTTGACTCTGTCCACAGATGTCTCTGCTAACTGCAGCAGGGCATTTTCCCTTTGACTCTGTCCACAGATGTCTCTGCTAACACCAGCAGGACATTTTCCCTTTGACTGTGTCCACAGATGTCTCTGCTAACAGCAACAGGACATTTTCCCTTTGACTGTGTCCACAGATGTCTCTGCTAACAGCAGCAGGACATTTTCCCTTTGACTGTGTCCACAGATGTCTCTGCTAACAGCAGCAGGACATTTCCCTTTGACTGTCCCATGTCTCTGCCCCGCTTTCCCTTCTCTGTCCCTGTCTCTCCGCAGCGACATTTCCCTTTACTCTGTCCACAATGTCTCTGCTAACGCAGCAGACATTTCCCTTTACTGTGTCCACATGTCTCTGCACCAGCAGACATTTCCCTTACTTGTCCACAATGTCTCCTACAGCAGCAACATTTCCCTTTACTTGTCCACAATGTCTCTGCACACAGCAGACATTTCCCTTTACTGTGTCCACAATGCTCTGCACACCAGACATTTTCCCTTTACTCTGTCCACATGCTCTCCGCAACAGACATTTTCCCTTTGAGTGTGTCCACAGATGTCTCTGCTAACAGCAACAGGACATTTTCCCTTGGACTGTGTCCACAGATGTCTCTGCTAACAGCAACACCGTCTCACGGCTCATTAAAAGCGCTTTTACATGTTTTTGGAGACCAAATGTGCAGGAAAGTCGGCGCGAGCCTCTGAAAGTGACCGAGGAGCCGACATGAACCGTCCGGGAAGGAAGAGAAGACGTCCTGGAAGCCGAACGTGAGCTCAGTCTGGAGGGACGACAGTTTCTTCCTCTTCTAGTTACTCTGCGGCTTGAAATCTTGGCTTTTCTCAGGATTTTGTGCTGAAAGGCAGCGGAGAAACACAGTGTCCCGCTCTGATGCGGCAGCAGTCCTGCAGGCAGAGGGAGTCATCTCTCCACAGTCTCCATGAGTCGGTGGCCCCGCGATCTCTGTAGGAAAACTACAGGACAGCCAGCACAAAGCGTTTTTACCACGGATCATGTGTACGGGCGTTTATGAGTCCCGTCTCTGGCTTTGAGCTCCAGATGTTGAGAGGAACAGAAACAAACACTGAAACATGCTGAAGGTCCAGCAGCTGCGCCGGCTAAAGCTAAGCTAAAGCTAAAGCTAAGCTAACGTTTCCAGGACCCTGCTGTGGCCGAGTCAGTCCAGGGAGAAGAGGATGACACTGGCGGTGATCAGGAAGGTGCTGGCCGGGGAGTTCAGCCTCAGCTGTAGAGGTTCAGAAAGAAGACGGTTGTTAGAAAGATGATGTCTAGCTGCTGATCAGCTGTTGTCTCGCTGTTTATCTGTTATTGTTTTAGCATTGGTCAGCAGTGGAATTCACCTGACTTCACCTACTCTGTCAGAGGTCACATGGTGTTTGTGAAGGAGCCTTTTATCCCGCCCCCTCCCTTTTAAAGAAACACTACCTGGTTTATGTCAACTAAGGAGACCTAACAGTTGGCCTCATCTCAGGGATGATTTTCTGCCGTTATAAAGAACATGAAAGATGCACTTTAAGCGTTAAGGCTAATTTACTACGATCCCAAACAGAATCAGTTGCAGTGCAAATAGAGTGTGCACGCTGTCATTTGCAGGTGATCTACTAAAACTGCTCAACCTGGTGACAGCAGCACACGGCTGTATTTAAATAAGGATTTAGCTGTGCTGCTGCTTTGCCATGCAAAGTTCAGGAGAGCAAGTGCTAAACACAAAATGAAATTTGACCTGATGGAGAGAGATATTAGTGGAACAGGCAAACAAAATATAGAATATAAGTATGATAATTATACATTTAAGACAACAGAATAGGGATCTCCGGATACCATTTTTTGTCGACTAAGTCCAAGTACGAGTACGAGTACGAGTACTGGCACTTGAGTACTTGCAAATACAGAGTACTGATCTGAGTAATTAATAGGAAAAAGTGAGAGGCGTTTTTTTTTTTTGTTGTTTTTAAAGTAAAGAGAAGCATCTCTGCTGCACAGGTGTGATGCTGACATGTTGCCGTCTTATTAGCGTACCACAACATTTACAACTAAATGATAGCTGGACTTCACAGGAGCAGAAATAAAAGCTTACAAGACGTTCGAAGCTTATAAACAGCTGATCATGTTGTTTCTGTGTAGTGCACTCACACTTACCACCACCAGAAAAAAAATTAAAAATTCCCTGCAAACTGAACCCGAAATATTTTCCCATATATTATTTGTTTCTTTTTATTTATGGGGGGTGTGAGGGAAGGAGGGGGGGGGGGGCCCCCAACCACCACCAGCGTTCTGAAAATGATACAGGTCAGATATATCATCTTCCCTCGTATATCAGAATGCTTCTTCTGATTTAAAATCAGACGTGAACTCAAAGACGGCGCTTTATGTTTTCCTTCCCGCATGGCGCCGTAAACACAGTGTAACGTCTGGAATCGGGTGATGTCATGAGCGAGTATTTGACGATTAGTACAGTAAAATAGGACCGATACTGGCATCGGTATCGAGCCAGTTTACGAGGACGTGGATCAGGAGACGCTGTTAGAACAAATTAAACGTTACGCGTGGTGTCCACGCTCTGTTTCATGATGCTAGCAGCCGCAGTCTGGAGAGGAGGGGCACGCAGGAGCTCATCTAAATGTGACACCGGCAAAAATGAGAAAATAAAAGACATGTCAGCTTTAACTACCATTATGCTGCAGTAGCTGCAAATGTTCTGACTCATTTGTCTAGAATAAGTCCGCGTTAGAGAGTGATGTTTGCTGTACAACCTCACAAAGACAAAGCAGGAATTCATTTAACTTTTTTAAAACAATAAATTGCAGTCAATGTCTAATATGTCATTCTTACATGCATGAAATTCATCAGGCTTGTCAGACTGGACCCTCCGGCTGCACTTTTCTCAATCATGCACTTTGTCCACTGGGTTGTGATATGATGTTTTGAGATATTTGCTTTTTCATAACATAATTTTACGTTTCATAAAGAAAAATAAAAGACTGAATCAGACCCGACTGTCCAGAGGTTTTCCTTTTAGCTTCTACCTTTAATCTATGACCTGTTGGATGCAGCATGGAAGAGGTTCTAAAGTCATTACGCTTCCTTTTAACTGCCTGCAGAACCAACATGGCCGTGTAACAGAAAATCCAGGCGTGGGTCAGGAAAGGCTGCAGACTGAAAGGCTGTGACGGTGGGAGCTGGATGGGTTGTAAATAATGCATGCCATGTCATCAGCTCTGTGGCACGTGGATGGAGCGAAGATTCAGGCTCAGAGACGGCTAAACTCTGTGTGACCTGCTGGATCCGCAGGGCTTTGGGGGGTCAACAAGGAAAATGAGGAACATTTCTGCTCCAGTAAGGTGCTATTTACTTTAGAGAAACTCTGACACATGAGAAAAGCTGAGTAAATGTCTCGTTCCCTTCACCGGCTTCTTCGTATAAGGACTTTAGGCTAGACAGAGGTGGTGGAGGCCTGAAGTTTCAAATTCAGTGGTTTTTTCCTGCTTTGTAAAATCAGACAGCATTCAGATCAGCAAGAGAGAAAAACATGTGTTCAGTAAAGCGTTCGCTTTAACCTTTGAGTTCAGCCGTCTGAAACTCTGAAAAGCATCGCTCCTTTGAAGCAAACTGTTCTTGATGATGACACATAATTGGTTAGAACTGCATAACGACGGTAGAGAAGCTGTTTTAATGTAAAGTCATGCAGGATCTTTATGTCAGAGAGCACAAACTAGAAATGTAATGATTCATGGTTAGTAAAATGATTTTTTAAAAAGGAGAAGTCATCAGAGAGGACAAAATCATGATAGGAAGCTAAAAACAGGACTTTCAGTCAGGAGACCAGGGTTAGTTTTCTCTTATTCAGACACTTGGTTTTCCTTTTGTTTCTGGTGTGTTTGATTAAACATTTTTCAACAGAACCCCTTTGTTAGCCAGACCTCAGAAAAAATAACAACTTTAAGACTGACAGTAAAAGTATTTGGTCTAATTAATGACAGTTTAGTGTAACGGCACCAAAGGCTCTGGTACCACAACCTGGAGCAGGATTTATTCTCCTGGTGGCCAAAAAAATAAAGAAGAAACTTTATTATCTATAATATTCAAAAATACTCAACCGCTGCAACCGTGTCTAAATCTTTCATTTAATAAGTCATTTTTTTAAATGATTTTAATTTCATTTAATAAAAGCAAAACAGGCATTACAGCGTAGACAGTGAAGTCAGTACAGCTGGAATGAAAAGCAGCAGATTCAACATGAGCATCATGTTACATCCTTTCATTTCTGGTGTTAATACCATCAAATGTATTCCAGGTAATTACACAATGTTTACGTCTCATATTTTTCCCAGTTTTTGCTATTATTTACAAATATTAATTTATATTTACAAACCTTTTTTGTATTTTTCAAGATCATTCACATCGACTGAAAACGTTCATTTTCATACTGTTTTTGCATTGCTGTTTTTATGCGTCTCTTGAATTCAGTGATTCTTCTTGATTCCTTTATTTCTTTGTGAAGTTCATTCCTGTCACTGGTACAGTCATTAACTGCTGAGCTTAAAAGACATTTTGTTGTTTTTAGGGAAAAAGGGCTCAAGCACCATTTCGGCTCTGTTTGCACACGTGTTCAGTGTTGGTCACCAGTCTGTTTTTTTAACAACTGTTGCTGCTATATTTATGCTTTATAAGCCTTTTTACCTGAGCGCCACTCTGGATTACAACATATATGAAGATGGATGTCATGCATCAAACTGAGACCAGAAAGGGGTGATGACATCATCTTGATCGAACGTACACCCATTCCAGACTTTTTAAAAAGTGTCTTTCTTTTTTGTGTGTTTTCTTTTATCCTCTGCATTAAAACCAGAAATTATTTTTCTGCTGTGCATCTTCTGTAAACCTTTGAAATCAAATATTGAAATTGTTGCATGTAATATATCTGTCAGACAAATTGGGACAAGCTACCCTAAAAAAACTCCAGTTGTGTTTGCTATGACAGATTATCCACATGTGAAAAACATACTACAGTTGTGATCAAGACACCCTCCAATTAAAGACAAGGCTAAATTCACAACAATAATTCAAATAACAACTAAAGAAAATAATAATATATAACAATTTACTAAATGATAATTCAGTGAAATAAATTATTGCTTTTGAATTGTGGGAGGAAATAATGAATAAAAAACAAACAAAACTGGCCCAGACACATTAGAGCACCTGTCCTGTGAAATGTGGACCACATCACCTGTCAGCAGGTGTAAAAGTCTTTTTGAGTGTTACAGAAAACACCTGATTGCAGTGATCGCCTCAGAATGTTGCTCAATCAAAGTTTAGCTTCAGAGTCGCATCATGCTTGTTTGCTTGTTTTATTTTTTGTGTGTTTGTTTTTAATGTTTCTTTTAAACCACAATTTAAATTCAGTGTCATGATTTTCCTACAATTTTTATTCATGATTACTTTTGTCAATTTCAACTTACTTCATTGACAACTGATTTTTTTTCTTCTTTAATAGATGATTTTGGTAATTTATGCATATGTCACTCGCGCATCGCACATGCGCGCAGCGTTGTCACCGCTTTCACCACCGCTTTCACCACAACACCCCCTCTGGTCTTTCCGGGGTTAATTACGATGCCGGACACTTTTCTCATTCCTGACTGGTTTAATGGACAATGGGAGAACTCAACGGAGAAACAATTTACTGGTTTTCTGTGAAGCGATGGGACTGGATTTTTCAGTCACCGTGTTAAACACCTGCTCAGCAGCCACATCGGCGTCTGATGACCACAAAGACACAGAAAATAATCTTTCTGTGGAAATGCTGTGGGACCTATTTCTTCAACAAATGAACCCTTTAAAAAAAGGAGGGGAATGTCTGCAACCGTCAGCTGAAGTTCCCCGTTAGCAGTCTGGTGGGCGTTTAAAGGTTTTTCTTTTCTTTTCTTCCTCCTTTTCTTTTCTAGTGCTAAAGAACCGCGATCCGGACGGCACCGCTAGCGAACTGTGACCGGGACGGCACCGCTAGCGAACTGTGACCCGGGACGGCACCGCAAGAGAACTGTGACCGGGACGGCACCGCTAGCGAACTGGGACCAGGACGGCACCGCTAGCGAACTGTGACCGGGACGGCATCGCTAGAGAACTGTGACCAGGACGGTACCGCTAGCGAACTGTGACCGGGACGGCACCGCTAGCGAACTGTGACCGGGACGGTACCGCTAGCGAACTGTGACCGGGACGGCACCGCTAGAGAACTGTGACCGGGACGGCACCGCTAGCGAACTGTGACCGGGACGGTACCGCTAGCGAACTGTGACCGGGACTGCATCGCTAGAGAACTGTGACCAGGACGGCACCGCTAGCGAACTGTGACCCGGACGGTACCGCTAGCGAACTGTGACCGGGACGGTACCGCAAGCGAACTGTGACCGGGACGGTACCGCAAGCGAACTGTGACCGGGATGGTACCGCTAGCGAACTGTGACCGGGATGGCACCGCTAGCGAACTGTGACCGGGACGGCACCGCTAGCGAACTGTGACCGGGATGGCACCGCTAGAGAACTGTGACCGGGACGGCACCGCTAGCGAACTGTGACCCGGACGGTACCGCTAGCGAACTGTGACCCGGACGGCACCGCTAGCGAACTGTGACCCGGACGGCACCGCTAGCAAACTGTGACTGGGACGGCACCGCTAGCGAAATGTGACCCGGACGGCACCGCTGGCGAACTGTGACCGGGATGGCACCGCTAGCGAACTGTGACCGGGACGGCACCGCTAGCGAACTGTGACCGGGACGGTACCGCTAGCGAACTGTGACCCGGACGGTACCGCTAGAGAACTGTGACCAGGACGGCACCGCTAGCGAACTGTGACCCGGACGGCATCGCTAGCGAACTGTGACCGGGAAGGCACCGCTAGAGAACTGTGACCCGGACGGCACCGCTAGCGAACTGTGACCCGGACGGCACCGCTAGCGAACTGTGACCCGGACGGCACCGCTAGCGAACTGTGACCCGGACGGCACCGCTAGCGAACTGTGACCAGGACGGCACCGCTAGCGAACTGTGACCAGGACGGCACCGCTAGCGAACTGTGACCCGGACGGCACCGCTAGCGAACTGTGACCAGGACGGCACCGCTAGAGAACTGTGACCGGGACGGTACCGCTAGCGAACTGTGACCAGGACGGCACCGCTTGTGAACTGTGACCGGGACGCACCGCTAGCTTGCCTGCTGCAGTTAAACACGACCTACATGATGCTGATCTGACATCGTATGTTAAACTGACAGAACACCGGTGCTACCTTCATAATCTCCTGACGACTGACTCTGTGTAGTCTCTTACCGGAGCCGTTGTCTCTCATTGTCGTCCTCATTTCCACAGGAAGATTAGCGGTATGTTCCACGTCTTTGTGGGACGCCAGC
The DNA here is from genome assembly GCA_023101725.1 of Atherinomorus stipes. NCBI lineage: Eukaryota > Metazoa > Chordata > Actinopteri > Atheriniformes > Atherinidae > Atherinomorus > Atherinomorus stipes. The sequence goes on along the minus strand of JALJCO010007541.1, from coordinate 110,540 downwards.
AGGAGGCTGCAGAGCGGGAGTTGCAGTGAATGTGTCCAGTTTTAACACGATGTAAATCCAGGCTGATCGCTGGTGTTTCTTTACAGGAAATCAATAATATTTCGTCTAGAAGCATCTCCCCTCATCCATTAAAGCAGTCAGAAATACAAAAAGAGTCTGGCATCGTTGTGATTAACCCCGTGAAGGCCAGTCTCTATTCTATTCCAATGGGCCTCCAAAGCTTAAATTATGAAAAGGGTCTATTGGAGAGTGTCCATAATCTTGAGCACGACTGTTTGGGACTGGTTTAGTCCCTGGGGTTCATCTCAGGCATCAAACCATGTAATGATCAGAAAAAGTGCAGAATTTGCAGACCTGGTAGAAAACACTGCAGATGTACGGCTTCTTTAGGAATTCGGTTCAACTCGGCTTTATTTGTATGGCGCCAATCCAGGACAATGTCATCTCAGGGCACTTCACAGACAGATCAATCCGCGACAATTCAGCCTAGATAGGGAAGAAAGGCAGCCAAGAGAAAGCCTCTTCTCTCAAACAGAACAAGGCAACAGAGCTTAGAATTGCGTTGAGTCAAATTAATTCTATAGCACATTTAAAAAGATTTAAAAAGTTAAAGTCAAAACAACCTGCTAGAACTAAAAGCCATGGAGAAAAGGTGTTTTCAGGCTTTAAAGTGCTCTGGGGACACGGTGGTGGAAGGACGATGATCTGGACTTTCTTTACACAGATCTAAAATCTGAATCTCACAGGACGACAGTACTCGTTCGTTCGTTCGTTCGTCTCAAATTCTTGGTGAAATTGAGGAGTTTTGTTGCAGATAATGTCTTATATAGAGGCCCATTCATTCCTCCCTGTTCACTCCCAGTTATGCATTTACGAGGATCTACGACGAATCTAGATATCGTCCGAAGGAGATAGAGTGATACAGAAATGTTATCGTGAGTAAATGCACGTAGTATAAACTCCTAGAAATAAGGGAAAAAAACCCAAAAGTTATCCTGGAAATGTTTAAATGTCAGACAGCTGAAGCTAAAGATGCGTCATGAAACATGTTGCAGTCAGTGGGGTTTTGTTAAGTTTCAGGTTGTGTTGGACTTTCAGATTTCAGGTTTTCTGGATAAGCTCTGTTGAGTTTCTTTGTTTCATGATTGTCTTTCTTTTTAAATTTCTCCAGTTTGTTGCCTTTTCTGCGTGCTGGCATAGGGAGGCGTGTAAGACTTACAGGGCCCCTGTGGACCGGAGTTTGACATCTGTTAGACTCATATGGTTCAAAGAAAACTGCTGTAACTATGAAAAATAATAATCCTGAAACTATGAAACATATTTTCCTGTTAAAATAAACAATGCAACATGGTGTTTTCCTCCTTCTTCCTTCAGTTAAAGAAACTCAGGCGTGTTTCTTCTTCAGCTGGAAGCTGCAACATGAATCTAAGCTCTGCTCTCATTTCTGTCTGATTTATGGTTCTTGCCACAGTTATTTTGGGATGTTAGTCCTTACATCTGCACAAGTTTCTGCTGCAATTCATTTCACAGTGACGAGAGACTTTTTCAGGTTTTGCTTTTTGGAATCTCCCCCAGACAAAACAACCTCATTTACACATTCACCACTAGAACTGACGTGTTTGTCACCTTTTAATTCTATATGGGATTGCAACAGGCCCACAAGCTGCTATCACTCATCTCAAAAGTTGAAGTAGTCAGTTTTTTATGAGCAAATGATGCTAAAAACAGTTTTCCTTGACAGCAAATATCACTACATGAAAAACTGTTGTCATAATAATGACTGGAAGGTGATGTGATGGTTAGCATTACCCTACAAAAACTCAAAATCTTACTGCCAAAACTAATTATCAATTTAGTTTTTGCTTATTATAAGCAAAAATATATATGTATATATATTACTTTTTTTTTAAGAGTGGCCAAGATTTTTTTTTCTTGTAATACACAAAAAGAAAAAAAAAAAAAAAAAAAAAAGGCCAATTGTACAAGTGAAGTTTTCTTGATAAGATTTCTTTAAATAAGATGCATTGTCTTAAAACAAGATCCTATATCTAACTGAAATGTTGCTCTTTAGGTGATTATGTCATTTATTGAATGTGATGAGATATTTTGACTTGAAATTAGAAAAATTTCTTGGTAAGAATTGAGATTTTGTAGTGTACGACCTCAGAGCAGGAAGGTCGCTGGTTCGAAGCTTGACTGGGAGGGGTTTGAACAATGGCCTCTGTGTGGAGATTGCATGTTCTCCGTGTGGTCTTTCTGGGTACTCTGGCTTCCTCTCACCTGTTAGGTTAACTGGGCCCTTTTCTTTCCTCTCGGAGTGAATGTGAGTGCGAGTGGTTGATTATCTCTCTGGGTTGGTTCTGCGACAGACTGGTGACCAGTCCAGGATGTATCAGACCTCTCTCCAGCTATCCCATGACAATGAATTGGAGGAAGCGGTCTACATGCAGCCAATAACTCCGTCATAACCGGAATATTAGCAATAACCCGGTTGCGTAAGGCCATGTAAACGCTGGCAAAACCGGAATATGCTCATTTTCGGCTTTTCAAAAACCCGAATATTACCCCTGGGTTACTCCTTTCTAACCCGAATATTTGGTCATGTAAATGCGTATCCGAATATCCCCATTGAAAGGAATATTTAATTGTGTTCTGCGCATGTTCTACCTGTAAGGATTCTTGGTCTTTTGAATTAACTACAGGGAGTATTTGTACCAGCGATCAGACAGTACTCTGCACAGCTTGCTGGTTTACATATCACCATGGAAGCACGCATCCCGAGAGGAGCTGGTGTGCAAACAGTTACTTTGCAGGGCTCCATCACTCATCTGGAAAAGTTTGATAAAGGCGTGACAGGAAAATTCACTGACTCCAGCGGGAGTCAGTAAACTTCATCAGCACCAGCAGTCCTGACTGTGCACCTTCATCCTTGTGTCCGGGGGGCTCGGGAAGCATGGATGTGCACAGCTCCAGTTCCGAGCTGCATTTCCACCACACGTTCTCTCCTTCTATGACCCGTCAAGTACTACTGGTGGGTCAGTACCAGCACAGCAGCGCCAGCAAAGGATTGCTGTCGGCTCCGGACTGCAGTCAAGCCAGCGGCCTCTCGCGGATCCGCGGTCGAGCCAACCGGCGTTATTTTGGCCGTATTTGTGAAACTTGGCTGGCTTGACGGGTCAACGGCAGTGGCTCCAGATGGTTCATCATCCTCCATCATCATCACGTTTTCCGTGCGTCGCAGTTTGGGTCGGATATTCCAGTTGATTTCAGTTATGTATACAGGAGTAACGCTGTCTGCTCACGCATGTAAACGGGTTGTTCCTGATCTTTCAGAAACCGAAATATTGACCATGGCAGTCATGGCCAAATCACAACCCATCACCTGATCCGGGCTTCCAGCGAAGCTCCTCTCTCCTGTTCTTTAACAGCTGCCATCTTTCCCTCCCTTTTGTCTCTCCCTTACAAAGATGATTGATTGTATTGATCTCCCATGTGGTGGCATTTCTTGCGTCTCTCCTGCTCCAGGGTGTCAGCAAGTGTCATGAGCACCTTATCGTGGCGCACCTGTACCTACCTTGGACAAGTGCTGTTTTACACCCTGACAGGGTCTGTGCCGAGCTACCCCTCTCCCCACAGAGCTTGCACAAAGGGTCCTGTCTCATACCACACTTGTGCAAGTGTGTAGTGCTTAATATCATAATCTTGGTTAAGTTCATAAGGTGCCAAAGTCTTTAATGTAAAGATGTGGAAGCTTTCCCTTTGTAGTAGCAGTCAATTGATGTCCCTTCCTCGTCTTGGCAGTTTTACATGTTCAATACTATCCTGGTCCACCAGCCTGACCAACGCCATGTATGAGATACACGGCAAGTCAGTCTGGATTCCCTCCGTTGGAGACAGATTTCCAATGCGAGACGAGAGGCGGGACTAACAGGAGGAAAGTGAACCAGAGAGAACCAATCAGAAGTGACTGTAGCTGGCGTAGCTCGGCACTCTGTTGCTACGTTCCTATGGCGACGCCGGAAGTCAGTGTTTACCCGTTTTTTTTTTTTGTTGTTGTTTTTTTTTTGTTATACTTGTATGATCCCCGAGGGGAAATTAGGGCTCTGCATTTCACCATCTCTGTACTGTGAGTATCAGAGAGCAGTGGGCTGCTACTTAAAGCGCCCGGGGAGCAGTTGGTGGGGGGTTAAGGACCTTGCTCAGGGGTCCACAGTGGTTCACGACTAGGAATCGTGTAGGGTACTCGAACCCGGGTCCTCTGCGCCCAAGCCCACAACGCTACCACTGGGCTATCCACTCCCACTCCTTTTCCCTCTCTATTTAATGTAGTTTTCTTGTGTATATTAACATAGAACGTTTGGTTTTATTCTCAGAAATACTCTGTTACATGTCAGCGTTGTTTATTGCTGAACTACTAATATGAGAAAACGTTCGTGTCGCTCGTCATGTGACTATGACCCGGAAGCTGTTAGTTACGCACCAAAACAGAGCAAAACAGCGGTGGAGACGTCGGAGGAGTTTAACGTTCATCTGTTAATAATTCTACTGCTGCGCTGTGATTGGTCCGGTCAGTTTTTTACTGGAGTGGAATCATTCTCCAACGGAGGGAATTCAGACTGACTTGCTGTGTATCTCATACATGGCGTTAGTCAGGCTGGTGTACCAGGCTAGTTCAATACCAATATATTTGAGAGAGGAGACAGGGTGCTGAGCTTCCTTAAAACGAGCAGTCACAGGGTTTCTTAGGTCTCCATTTCTGATGCTGCATCTACAGTATGTTCAGCTATTCGAGTTTTTAATGACCGTGAAGTTTTTCCAACATAACCCAGTCCACAGGGGCATTTGAAAAGATAAAAAACATTTTTTGTTGTGCATGTAATTGTCCCCTTGATTTTGATTGTCCGTCCTGTTTGTGAATGAGAGTAGGTGTTTCACTTGTAGATGAAGTTGCACTGTGTGCAGGATCCACATCTGTAGTTGCCTGGTGGTGGATCTAAGAAGGTACTGTTTCTTGGTGGGACCAGATCTAAATGGACCAACATTTGCCTTTTTTAGGTTAGGAGGTCGTTTAAAGACCACCTGTGGAGCATCTTTTAAAATGTTTTTCAACGATGGATCTGTACTGAGGATGTGCCAGTGTTTTTTCAAAATGTTTCACTAGTTTGGGATTAAACCAGGCAAAGACGACATCATCACTACGTTTGGAAAGGAGCTGATTCCAGCTGTTAGGGACTAACACGCATTGCTGTCGGTAAGTTTCGCTGCTTGTGTAACGTTCTGCTTTATTGTGGATGAGATCGTGGTGGACAGCAGACAGACTAGCTAACTGCTAGCAAGCTAACAGTATAAACTCAAACGCCATCTGATTTACGACCCCCTCCTTCGTACTAAATCTCCGGGATGCGTTGTTATGCCACGTGAACGTTCGTAAACGGCTCCACCATCAGTTTCTTCTTCTTTTTTAAGTTCGTGTCTAAGCAGCAGAGGACGGCTGTCACACACAGTGTTTACAGTTAATGTCATGCAGCCGATCGCGGCGGTAATGCTGCTATTACAGTCTTCCCACTAGAACACGGGAATAATTTCTGCCTCCGCGGTGGTTTAATCCTACATGTGACCATGGTGAAAGACTAAATAAATCATAGTCTGAACCGGAATAAGTTATCTGGGAGGGTTTTCTGAAGATCAGTTACGCCTACTGTCCTATTTTCACCATTTTCAACTGTTCACATGCATTAATGTTTTGATTTTTGCAACCGAACAAATACAGGACTCAAACATTATATTTCCCCGACACTTTCACGTCATATCTTGACCTGATCTGCATTAAAAGTCGAGTTTTGTATGTAAAACACACGTCTTCTCATAGTTCAATAATGCTTTTCCTCTGTTTTCTTGCCCCCTGGTTGCGTGCGCATCCTATCTGTGACGTTGCTCAGAAACCCATCTATACAGGTTTGTACAAATATATGAAAACAGAGAGGGAAGCTACAGTATGTTCCATTGCAAATGAAGACAGGACTTAGTGGTGAGGAACGCGTGTGTGTGTGCCTTGTCTTGTAATATAACCATGTGACACCTGAAAATTAGATATTTTTTTTGTTTTATTGTGTATCTTTCTTTATTTTTGTGTATCCTAGAGACTACTGATGCTAATTAGCTTGCTAACTATAATCCAACATGTTTACCTCTGTTGCTAAATATGGTGATTAATATGTACTGTCCCTATCAAATAAACAAATAAATACAAAGTTTGAAGATAGAATACTGAATTGAATTTTTAGAAATACTGACTTCAGAAAAGTCTTTAACACACAAACCATTAATTAATTGCAAAATTCAGGGAAAATAATAGGGCCGCAAATATCTTAAATTAAGAGCCGTTCGGGAGTCGAAAGAGCCGGCTCTTCTCTGGGAGCTGAATGAAAAGAGACGAACTTCCCATCACGAGCTCCAACCAAATATCAGAGTGGATGACCTTTTTTTCTTGGTGGCAACTTGTTTTTTTTGGGGGGGGGGGGGGCAGGCAGTGCAGTTGGATTTCTGTTGAACTACTCTGTTCTTAACCTGACTGGTGGAGGTGTGCTGGCATGAGCATTCATGCTGCACTGTCACCAGTTTATTGGTGACAAAATGCAGAAGCAGCCATGGAAATGACAATGATCATTTATAAACGGCACTTGTTGATAACAGGTACTGCATCACATTGTGTTGGTTCCTGAACTGTCTCGTGTTACACTTGGAGTTTGATGTGGAAATATTTTAATCTGGCTGATTTGTGAAAGTTTTTGGAAAGAGGACAATCTCGATGTCTGCCTTTTTGAAGGTTCAACGAAGAAAAGAAAAGCTTGTCTAATAAAAATGGCCGAGTAAATGATGTACTTTATGAGCTCCCCTCTCGTGTGCATTTCTGCTTTTCTGTCTTGTATAAACACTCAGACGAACAGGCAACATGAGCAGCGCTCCTACATTCGCTCTGATAGCTTCTTGAAGCTGATACACTGTTAAAGGTCAGACTGGTGTCTTGATCCAGACAGCGAGATGGATGGCAGCATCTCCATCTTATTTCTTTCATGCCCCGTTCGCTTTCTGGATCTGACCTTTCAGATGACAACCTTGTGAAGAGCACTTCACCAGAGCAAGCCGGGTCACCCCTGGGAGAATGAAGTGATGTAGAGAGAGAGGCTGCGAGGGGACAAAAGCAACGTCAATTATCTCTCAAATGTCACAAGCTGCTTCTCAGAAGATGGAAGACTTGCACTTTCCTCTCTTCTTAAGGATGATTGTGACATATTTCACATCTGGTTCTCACAGACGTGAAAGCTTTCAGTGTTTCCTGCTGCAGCTCTGCAGTCACTGTCTCATCCATACAAACAAGATTCACTGATGCAGGGTTGATATAACAGCTGATAACAGTGTTTTTTAAATGTGATGCCAGAGTTAAGTTTACCCGCAGATGTGTGCAAAGGTTTTGATTTATTCCACCTCTGCATCTTCCGAGCTCCAGCCAGCGGTGGGAGAAATGTTTGACATGTCGGTTGTTTGCTATCCTCAAGCTGAAATAAAACTTTATGTGCTTCTTAATTCTTCTTCTGCACCACGTTGTTATGCTTTTGATGTTTTAAGCACTTTAAATAGTCTTGTACATGAAATGTGCATTACGATGATTCAAATAAACTAGCCTTGAAGAATTGTGTTTCATGATTAAAATGTGTATAAACAGAAAACAAGGACTAAATAGTTTAATATTGATGCTCAATCAGGGTACGTTATTACCTGAATCCAACCAGGAAGTGACAAAAGGTCAAGCTGAAATATACTGTGTTGACACATCACCAAGGCAACCAGAAATAAAGAGCTAAATAAAGTAGTGGTGGTTTTGTAAAAAGAATATACACTTACAAGTGAATTAGGTGTAGCAAAAAAAAAGAGGAAAAACAAAGAAACTACAGCCTACCTGAGTATTGTTGCTGACCATGTCCATCCCTATGACCACAGTGGAGCATCCTCTGATGCTGCTTCCAGCAGGATGATGATGTCACAAAGATGACATCATCTCCACCTACTTTCTGGAACATGACCATGAGGTCACTGGACTCCAACGTTCTCCACAGTCACCGGATCTCAGTCCAACAGAGCAGCTTAGGGATGAGGTGGAACGGGAGATTCTCATGATGATGAGGTGGAACGGGAGATTCTCATCGAGATGAGGTGGAACGGGAGATTCTCATCAAGATGAGGTGGAACGGGAGATTCTCATCACGATGAGGTGGAACGGGAGATTCTCATCGCGATGAGGTGGAACGGAGATTCTCATCGCGATGAGGTGGAACGGGAGATTCTCATCACGATGAGGTGGAACGGGAGATTCTCATCACGATGAGGTGGAACGGCAGATTCTCATCGAGATGAGGTGGAACGGGAGATTCTCCTCATCATGAGGTGGAACGGGAGATTCTCATCAAGATGAGGTGGAACGGGAGATTCTCATCACGATGAGGTGGAACGGGAGATTCTCATCACGATGAGGTGGAACGGGAGATTCTCATCAAGATGAGGTGGAACGGAGATTCTCATCAAGATGAGGTGGAACGGGAGATTCTCATCACGATGAGGTGGAACGGAGATTCTCATCACGATGAGGTGGAACGGGAGATTCTCATCGAGATGAGGTGGAACGGGGAGATTCTCATCACGATGAGGTGGAACGGGAGATTCTCATCACGATGAGGTGGAACGGGAGATTCTCATCAAGATGAGGTGGAACGGAGATTCTCATCATGATGAGGTGGAACGGGAGATTCTCATCAAGATGAGGTGGAACGGGAGATTCTCATCACGATGAGGTGGAACGGGAGATTCTCATCACGATGAGGTGGAACGGGAGATTCTCATCAAGATGAGGTGGAACGGGAGATTCTCATCACGATGAGGTGGAACGGGAGATTCTCATCGAGATGAGGTGGAACGGAGATTCTCATCGAGATGAGGTGGAACGGGAGATTCTCATCACGATGAGGTGGAACGGGAGATTCTCATCAAGATGAGGTGGAACGGGAGATTCTCATCCAGATGAGGTGGAACGGAGATTCTCATCAAGATGAGGTGGAACGGAGATTCTCATCAAGATGAGGTGGAACGGGAGATTCTCATCAAGATGAGGTGGAACGGAGGTTCTCATCACGATGAGGCGGAACAGGAGATTCTCATCAAGATGAGGCGGAACGGGAGATTCTCATCACGATGAGGTGGAACGGAGATTCTCATCAAGATGAGGTGGAACGGAGATTCTCATCAAGATGAGGTGGAACGGGAGATTCTCATCAAGATGAGGTGGAACAGGAGATTCTCATCAAGATGAGGTGGAACGGAGATTCTCATCAAGATGAGGTGGAACAGGAGATTCTCATCACGATGAGGTGGAACGGGAGATTCTCATCACGATGAGGAGGAACGAGAGATTCTCATCACGATGAGGTGGAACGGGAGATTCTCATCACGATGAGGTGGAACGGAGATTCTCATCACGATGAGGTGGAACGGGAGATTCTCATCACGATGAGGTGGAACGGGAGATTCTCATCACGATGAGGTGGAACGGGAGATTCTCATCACGATGAGGTGGAACGGAGATTCTCATCAAGATGAGGTGGAACGGAGATTCTCATCACGATGAGGTGGAACGGGAGATTCTCATCACGATGTGGTGGAACGGGAGATTCTCATCACGATGAGGTGGAACGGGAGATTCTCATCACGATGAGGTGGAACGGGAGATTCTCATCAAGATGAGGTGGAACAGATGTTCTCATCATGATGAGGTGGAACGGGAGATTCTCATCAAGATGAGGTGGAACGGATGTTCTCATCATGATGAGGTGGAACGGGAGATTCTCATCAAGATGAGGTGGAACGGATGTTCTCATCATGATGAGGTGGAACAGGAGATTCTCATCAAGATGAGGTGGAACGGGAGATTCTCATCACGATGAGGTGGAACGGAGATTCTCATCAAGATGAGGTGGAACGGGAGATTCTCATCACGATGAGGTGGAACGGGAGATTCTCATCACGATGAGGTGGAACGGATGTTCTCATCACGATGAGGTGGAACTCGTGATTCTCATCACGATGAGATGGAACGGGAGATTCTCATCAAGATGAGGTGGAACGGAGATTCTCATCAAGATGAGGTGGAACGGAGATTCTCATCACGATGAGGTGAAACGGGAGATTCTCATCACGATGAGGTGGAACGGGAGATTCTCATCACGATGAGGTGAAACGGGAGATTCTCATCAAGATGAGGTGGAACGGGAGATTCTCATCAAGATGAGGTGAAACGGGAGATTCTCATCGCGACGAGGTGGAACGGGAGATTCTCATCATGATGTGGTGGAACTCGTGATTCTCATCACGATGAGGTGGAACGGGAGATTCTCATCACGATGAGGTGGAATGGGAGATTCTCATCAAGATGAGGTGGAACTCGTGATTCTCATCACGATGAGGTGGAATGGGAGATTCTCATCGTGACGAGGTGGAACGGGAGATTCTCATCATGATGTGGTGGAACGGAGATTCTCATCACGATGAGGTGATGAGAATCTCCCGTGAGAACGGCTGTGGTGGAGTCCTACAGAGATGCCTACGGCCAAGAAGAGAGCGGCCGCCAGGAGGAGCAGCCGCCCAGGAACGGGGACGAAGCCACAGTCCACAGAGATGACAGCCAAGTCTTGTCACCACATGTCTTTTTAACCTGCAGTAAGTTTGGTGCTTTTCTCCCGTTCCACCTCATCGCAATGAGGGACTCTCTGTGGGACCCCACCACAGCCGCTCCTCCGGCCCGGGCCGCCGCTCCTCCTGGCGGTCGCGTCTCTGGTCGTAGGCCTCCTGCTGAGGTCCGCAACAGCCCTCTGACTCCCGAGCAGTGTCTCTCCGCCACCGCTGCCATCACTCGAGTCCCCCAGCCGGGGGATCCAACGTCCTCCCCGGCTGCACCTCCTGCGCCCAGTCCTCTCTGCGCCCTCTGGTCTCTCTCCTTTCCATCCGCACACCGGCTTTTATCCTCCTGTGTCCAATTAAGCCAGGGGAGGAGTCCTTCTCTCCAGGTGCTGCCAATCAGTTCATTAAAAGCTCCCACTAGTTTGGGAATAAAAACCAGGTTAAAACCACACAAAAATCCATAAAAAGCACGCTAAAAACCAAGCTACTGTGGGCAGAGTCCAGTCTCTGGCAGCACCTGTTTGTTCACCCTGTGACACTTACAGTTAAACCTGCAGTTTTTTCATCTTAATCAGTCTGAATTATCAATTAGTTTAAATTCTCTGCAGAACCACTCATCAGTTTATCCTAAAACAAATGGCTTGACAGCAACTTGTGTTGTTTTTCGATTAAAAAACAAACAATAGATCAAAATCTCGGTGAGTTGTAAGAGCACGGCGTCGGGCTGCTCTGGGTTTAGGGCGGGTGGCGTTACCTCCACCTGTCATGGAGCCATTTGAAAACGCTGTTTGAAGCCAGCAGGAGCGAGAGATAAAAGTCCTGGCACAGCGCACTTTGACATCATCAAAACACAACTCCCTCACAACAACCCACTGGTCTAATGGTTGTGTTAAAAGGTATTTTTAAATACAGACATGTGCAAGTGGCTGCTGGCATCATCTGTTTGGTGTTTGTCGCAAATTGAACATGAAAGAATTTTCCGTAATGAAGCGGGTGGGCAGCCAGAGGATGTACAGCAAAGGCCGAGACACTGAGATAATGTCCTCAGAAAATTGTGTTTGTTTTGTAGCTTCAGCCAAATTTCATTTAATCTGATTCAACAAGTGAGCTGTAAAACATTTATAACTGTCTTATGGGTGAAAGATCCAAAGAAACTGGGTGATATTTGGTCCTTTTCTGGTACCAGAAGTCTTTCTGACTTCTGAACCAGTTGCATACAGCACAGAAAAGACGGGCTGATACCAAATACAGACAAAAATCCAACCCTGGAGTGGTTCGGGCTGGAATAACTCTCTTCCAGTCGTAGCTGGAAAGAATGGATGTTTGTCAAGCGATCTTTCTCAAACCAAATTACCACAGAATTTATCTGTCCATCAAATTTAGTTCAGACTCAAATATAAGCCCAAAGTTCTCTGCATGAGCATCAGAACTGAATGACAATGGCCCCAAAAGGCTTTCGACATCTAGTGAGGAATTAAGGAGGCTGAAAATAACCATCTCTGCCTTCCTGTCATTCAGCTGAAGACAGCTGTTAGCTATGAAGGCAGTTTGGGATACATGACCTCTGCGAGACGTACGGGCAGATAGACAGAGGAGAAGCAAAACTTAATGGTAGAGGGTCAATACGAACCAAATAAAGCAGAAACGAGGAGAGAAGAAAAGTGGAGGTGAATCATAATGAGGATAAGAAGAATATAAATGCAGGAAAGTGACAAGAATGAATGAGGAGCAGCAAAGAGAAAAAGACATTTACAGAAACAGTAGATCAGAAACTTTACCAGGATAAATGTTGCAGGGGGTTTTTTTTTTAGCGTGAATGAACCTGGTACAAATATACTTTAGGGTGAAAACAATTCATCCTCAACTACAACATTAACAAGAAATCAGGGCTGTCAAAAAGATTAATCCTGATTAATTACATAATTTTTTATCACTTCTACAACATATTCAGGATTAAAGGTTCTCAGCAGGAGTTCTGCATTTATCTTTAGGAGACGAGACTACTGAAACCCCGTCCTCACGTGTCTCCCTAAAGTCCTCCAGACGGCAGTTTAGTCCAGGATGCTGCTGGTCCTCACAGGACCTCACGACTGTCTGAATGTGAAGCTGAAATCCAGCTCTGGGTCCTGGACTACTCCCAGATTTCTGGCTTGGTTTTAGCCTGTAAGTTGCAAAACAAAAGTAAATGTATTTTCTGTATATAGCAGTACTGAAGAATAAAAAAAATCTCTCCTTTGACAATGGGATTAATTTAGGATTAATCTTTTGATAGCCCTGCAAAAAAATATAAACAAAGCAACATCACAAATCAAAAATACATAAAAGGCTGTTTGTGCGATGGCAGCTGTCAAACATGAGGCCAATATGACAACTTTTCATTTTATGATACCAGTAGTACTTTTCAGTACTTCCTGGCTGGGTTTAAACAGTAACCTCATTCGCAAGGGGAAAAAAAAAAAAAGATGCTACTTCGTAAGACCTAAAATACACTCACCAGCAACTTTATCAGGTCCACCTTTGCAAAGACGGGAAAACTTGTTTGTTTCATTGAGTTTTCTCAGGCACATTTTTCTTTTCTGGAAATATTGGTCAATTTTTCGTCACTTCTGAAGTACAGCTTCAGGTGGTGCCTTTCAGGATTATATTAGTCTGTTACCCAGGATTATTATAGTTAACTAAAACTAAGACTAAAACTAAAACTAGCAGTAAAAAAATAATTTAGTTAACTGAAATAGAAATAAAAACGAAAATTAAGAAAAAAACTAAACGAAATAGAAACTACAAAGAACAATGCTAAACTAACTAAAACTAAACTGAACTGTAGATAAATTCAGGTTAGTTTTCATTTTTGTTTCGTTTTCCCTCTTGATTAGATGGGAGTGCCTGTCCTGTGGCAGCTGCTGTTCTTCCACTTTTCCTCCAGAGGGGGGCAGTATAGCGGCTTTAATCTGCGGCACCTGAACTAGAAGAAGGTGCTTCGCAGACAGAAAAGGCAGCAGCAGGTTGAAAACGGCACAGCCCAATATGGGAGTATTTCAAGTACGACCCACTAATCGATAAGAGGAAGTGTATTGTGATGAAGACTGATGGGAACGACTGTGGAATGCTACTAAATGGGAAAAATCCAACAAAATTAAAGGTTTATTTGCAAAGCTCTCACAGATGCTCATGAAAAGTTCATGGTGCGGGAGAAGGTGGCGGCTAGCCCACAGTCAGACAGGTGCCCCGCATCAAGAGCTCCACAAACCCAACAAACCTCCCCCAGTGCTTTGCACAGGATAGCTCATGGTGTGCTAGAGCACCATTAACGTGAGCAGGCATGGTTGAAATGTTTATCGACGCCAGGCTTTTCACAAGACTGGATCCTGGAGCACAGATTCAAAGCTCCAGGGTCTGCCCAAATTAACAGCTTAATCGGTGCAAAAATGAAAACAGCTACTGAAAAACTTGAAGACATTGTCAGAGAGGCTAGAAGACTGACTTTGTGTGTCGATAAACGGAGCAAACGAGACTGACAACAGCATTTCTTGGGATTTCTGCTTGCTTTTATCACCCTCCTACCGGCAATGCACAACACGTGTTATAAATGTGCATCGTTTAGATCATCACACACTGATGAGTCAATTGCTCGTTGCATCAACCTGACATTGGAAACATGGAGCATAAGGGACACATCCTTCCATCCTTTTCAGCACCTACATTTTAAGGCTTTCTCTTAATACATGAAAAACTAAGACTAAGACTTAAACTAAATAAAAACTAAACTGAAACTAGTCAATTCCTCAAAATAAAAACTAAACTAAAACTGCTAAATCATTTGTTGAACTAACTAAAACTAAACTGAAATTTTAAAAAAGCAAACTGAAAAACTAAATAAGAATAAAAACTAATGAAAATTTCATAGCTATAATAACCTTGCTGTTACCTTTATTTTCAATGTCCTTTTAGCCTGGTTGATAAATTTTGGTGTCCTGCAACTTTAACAAATTTCAATGTCAATGCCGCGCTGTGGAGCTGAAATGGAGACTCATCAGCCCAGCAACGTTTCTCCATCTTCTAATGTCTGACATCAACAAGGCATGTTGGTTCAGACCCCTGCTGCTCACAGGACGATTTCTCTTTTTTCTTCAAAGTCACTTAAATCCCTTTTTTCCCTCATTCTGATGCTCAGGTTGAACTTCAGCAAGTCGTCTTCACCACGTCTACATGACCAGATGCTACTGTGTGATTGGCTGATTAGATATTTGTGTAAACAAGCAATTAAACATTTGTTTCTAAAAAAAAAAGTGGCAAGACAAAACCAGGTCAAAAAAAAAAAGAAGTGCCACCTGGATTTAACTAAGCAAACAGCTCAGAGCCTCCTATTGGATAATTACATGCTGGGTGATTATCTTTCAGCTGCAACAAGTTATTTAACCCCAACTGTTGCAATGAGTTGCTTTTAATTTCCTAAAGAAACATGTGGAAAGACACAAACGTGGTGGTGGAAAAGATGTTAGTCTGTCTGAGAAGGCTCAGATCCAGGTCCAGGTCTAGGTTCAGGTCCAGGGTCAGATCATTGGCAGCATCAAGCAGAGAAACTAAAACTGGGTTCAGAACTGTCCAACACATTATTAAACACTGGAAGGATGGTGGACCATCGTCTTCCAGGAAGAAATGTGGCCAGAAAAAACTCTGAATGATTGTGATCGGCAATCACATAAACGTTTGGTGAGATCAAATGGAAGAGAAACAACAGTAGAACTCAGGGCTTTGTTTAATAGTGAAAATAAGAGCATTTCCACACGCACAATGCGAAGGGAACTGGAGGGACTGAACAGCTGTGTAGCCGTAAGAAAACCACTAAAAAGTGAAGGTAGCCGGAATAAAAGGCTTCAATTTGCTAGAGATCGAACTCTGGAGCAACGGAAGAAGGTCATTTTCACATGAATCGGCCACCAGAGTCCAGACCTGAACCCCACTGAGGATCTCTGGGATGTGCTGGAGAAGGCTGTGGTCAGACTCTACCGTCATCATCAGGTCCAGGTTCAGGTCCAGGGTCAGGTCTAGGGTCAGACTCTACCATCATCATCAGGTCCAGGTTCAGGTCTAGGGTCAGACTCTACGGTCATCATCAGGTCCAGGTTCAGGTCCAGGTTCAGGTCCAGGTTCAGGTCTAGGGTCAGACTCTACCGTCATCATCAGGTCCAGGTTCAGGTCCAGGGTCAGGTCCAGGTTCAGGTCTAGGGTCAGACTCTACCGTCATCATCAGGTCCAGGTTCAGGTCCAGGGTCAGGTCTAGGGTCAGACTCTACGGTCATCATCAGGTCCAGGTTCAGGTCTAGGGTCAGACTCTACCGTCATCATCAGGTCCAGGGTCAGGTCTAGGGTCAGACTCTACGGTCATCATCAGGTCCAGGTTCAGGTCCAGGTTCAGGTCTAGGGTCAGACTCTACCATCATCATCAGGTCCAGGTTCAGGTCCAGGTTCAGGTCTAGGGTCAGACTCTACCATCATCATTATCAGGTCCAGGTTCAGGTCCAGGTTCAGGTCTAGGGTCAGACTCTACCATCATCATCAGGTCCAGGTTCAGGTCCAGGTTCAGGTCCAGGTTCAGGTCTAGGGTCAGACTCTACCCTGGATGGAAATAAATCTGCTGACATTACAGAAGCTTCTGGAAACGATGCCACAGAGAACTCTGCCATCATCAAAGCTCCAATAAGATATTAGAATGGACCTTTTTCTTAGTGTGTGTGTGTGTGTGTGGGGGGGGTATTTGAGTTATTCAGCGTTAGTTGTTGCATGTATGAATGTAGATTAAACTCCCCGAAGCTGTTTTTTTCTTCATGGCTCGTTTAAAATGGACAAAGATGAAGAGAGAAACTGTGACTATCAAAGCGTAAAATTCTCTTTGGAAATCTGACATTGCACCCCCCCCCCCCCCCCTGTGAAGGGGGAGGATCGCCACGCAGTTCAAAAGCCAGTATCCATAATACACGTGGCACGAGCAACTGGCACATCTGTGAAGGCATCATGAATACCGGAGAGAGTTACGTCCGGAGCAGCATATGCTGCCATGCACACATCCTTCCCAGGGAAGGTTTGGCTTATTTCCTACTGCTCATCAGCACTTCCCATCAGTTATTGAGCAAGAACTGCGAAATCTTTGGTTCTTATCTCATGTTTTCAGTCTTGAAAAAAGAAGGGGTGATGCAACATGGTGTTGAACATATTCCTCTTAAAACTATTTAAAAAATATTAGGAGTATACAACTGAAATAAAGTACTTTCTTTCCAGTACATTCATATTTCGTATGTGTGATGTAAAAGTTTGTTAATGTCCAAACTTCCTGAGAAATTAAATCATATAATCTTTTCATGCTGTGGCTGTAAGATTTCCATGGATAGTCAGTGAACACAACACTTTTATGAAACATGTCTTATACTGAGACTTCAAGTGTTACCTTGAATAAATCTGTCTTCAAAAAAAGTCTGAAGGTTTGGCTTTATTATATGTTGATACAAAACATGAAGAAGCGATGAAACGCAGCACAAACTTAATGAAACTGAATTCCTACTGATTGCATTTAAAGAGCAGTGAGATGTTTGATTGTTTTGAAGGGCTCTTGTTTTATGGAGACAAGCCAGCTTTCCTCTGTGAGGCCTCTCAGCCTTGTAGCTGGACACCCACACAGCAAATAACAGGAAACTGATGCAAACACATCTGCTGCTGTTGCATGAATTCATTTCACTCAAACTTCAGCTGGATGCTGAGGAGCAGGACAGAATGACAGAGGAAGAGTTTTTCCTCCAAACACACAGATGAAATCATCTTTATTGGATTTCTTTGGTGTCAGTGTGGATGATGGCTGGCCAGCCTGAAAAGCATGACATAAAAATGTAATGAGGAAGAAGTTTAATGTTTTACCATCTGCAGGCAGTGAAGCCAGTAACAGATTAATTAGTAACGTGTTACAGTAATCTGATTACATTTCAAATAACATGTAATCTAATGCATTACTATTTGTTACCCAATAATGAGATGACAGCTACTTTTTTAATTACTTGAGTTACTCCCAATGTGGCAGGATGACGCTTCCCACCAAAGCAAGAGAGGTAAAATTTGACACGACTGCAAGTATCGTGATCACGTTCCTGCAGGACCTGGTGTTATCACACTGAACACACCCTCTCACTCACGGTGCTGCAGACTTTCCACAATCAGAAGCATGCAGACACTTTTATCCACTGAAACACGACTTTGCTGAATAAAACACGGAACATTTTTATTAGAAGCTGTTTAAAAAAAAATCCACAAAGTATAGCATTTCCTTAAAAAAATATATTTATGAAAAAATATTTATAAGATAAATGTTATCGGGTTGGACAGTGGTGTTAATGGTGGTGGTTTACATCTACAAGCTAATACACACCGTCATGGCGGGTTTCCAGATACAGCCTCTATGTTGCAGGACTATGTTGGGCCTGGGAGAACTGGTGGAGTCAGCAAGTCCAGCAGCTGCTTCAGAGCCCGGAGATATCGTTATCCCTCTGAGACGAGGAGTGACCTGAAAAGAGCAACCGCTGGAGTAAACTTAGGTGAAGCTGCACTTTATGGACCCACATAAACGTTTTCCACGTCATCAAAGCACAGAAATGGTGACTTTTCTCCTGGATCGGTAAGCTAGCTCGCTTGCTAACGTGGCTAGCGTTAGCTATCAGTTATAAACTCCTCTGCTACTTGTTGGACATGCTGCAGGCCAGTGTTGGGAATGTAACTTTTAAAAAACAATTATAGTTACTAATTACTTCTCCATAAAAGTAATGAAGTTAGTAACAGAATTACAGCTTTATGAAAAATAACTAATTACTTGGAAAAGTAATTATTCTGTTGTTTTTCTAATGTTCCCTTTGACGTAACTTTAAATCAGTGCATATGCTGACTTACTCACAATGAAAGTGAATATTAGATTTCAATAAAGAATGAAATGAAAACTTAACAGAAACTCCATCTCCTGTTCCGGAGAGGAGCTTCAGGTCTGCGTGGTTTTAACGGCTTCCAGCCGACATTAAAAACCACGAAGTTTCTAACGAACATTTCTCATCATATCTGCATCTTCAGCGTTAACTCTGAGCTGCGTTTGGGTCATGGATAAGAGAAATTTAGGGGAAACCTGGGACTCAAACATGTGATTCTGTTTTCTTCTTAAACTGGATTCATTCTAGCGCTGCGTCTGCGACACCGTCACCACCACATGACCTGTCTGCAGACGCTCAACACGCACCTCTACCAGCCCGACACATGCAGCCGCTCCCCAGGTTTAACCGTATCACTCCGCCTCCTCTCTGCTACATCTCCAGCACAAATAATATAGTCCCAACAAAACTAGTATACTAGTTGTTCTATCGCTGTTCTATCTGTGTTCCATATCTAACCTTTAAAATAGACATGAATCATTCACCGAAAACCTCATCCGATGACCCGGTGCATGCTGGGAGCTCCACCTCAGCACCGTTACTCTGTTAGTTTTTCCAAACCAGTCATCAGAATATAGATTTGTCCGAGTGGCGATGTGTTGCTGTTTCATTATCTTCTCAAATGAAGACAAAATGCAGTATTTGCAGAGGTGGAAAGTAACTAGTTACATTTACTCAAGTTACTGTAATTGAGTAGTTTTTGTGAGTAATTTGTAATTTTTGAGTAGTTTTTGAAATAGGTCATTTTACTTTTACTCAAGTACATTTTGGCCCAAGTAATTTACTTCATTACTTTGGAAACGTCCCCATTACTGATTAAAAAATGAAAGATGTCGAAAATCAGCCCGACCTGATTTGATGTGACCCTGACCCGAACCACCCGACTACACCACACGCATCTGTTTGCAAGCCGCAGATAGATACTCTCAGCGGTGTTTAACTAACTTCCGCTTGAGACTTCCTGTATGGATTGGATTGGATTAGGGCTGCAACGATGACTCGAGTAATTCGAGTAATGTGATTCATAAAATTGCTCGAGGCAAATTAACTGCCTCGAGGATTGTATTTTGTGCATCTGCCCGGATGGTTTTCTGCTACACAACCCGGGCTGAACATTAATGCAAGTGACGCTCCGCCTGGACGAGTATTTCTGTTGAACATAACAGTGAGCTTTATGCTGATAACGTAACAAACGTGGAGAGAATAAAAACTGTATGGGACCCTACAAACTGAACCGAAAGGTACGCACATGACCCAGGAAATAGAAATGATAAAAGTCCTTTATTTGTATGATCTGTGGATTTGGCTGCGCCTGGTCAGTAAAGGCAGAGCGGGTCCGTCTGCTCCGCTTCCGTGTGCTGTGCGGCCTTCGAGAACTTTAGACGACCGTTTTAATCGATGGTTTATGCTGCCTTCATGTGGTATGGGAAAGATGCTCCTTTCCACTTGTTAAATGGAAATTACCAGTGCGTTGTGTTCAAGTGTTTTGTTGTCGTAATGAAGTTTAACAATGGAGGCTATCTTTAACTGACTACCTGGCTAGCTGCTAGCTAGCATCTGCTCTGAGGAAGTAAACCAGAAAATAACCATATTTTTACAAACAAAACTAAGTTTAAATGGTGATGTTATTAAATTTCTGTACGTCACAGAATTATCCCGACTACAAACCAGCCACATAACAGCAGCAGAAAACTTTTAACAGAATGTATTGCTTCCCATTCAGAGTATTTTCATTGCTGTCCGCCATGTTGAAAGGTCAAAGGTCAAAGTTTACTTCATCTCAGCAACTCGGGCATCATAAAATTTTTACAGTTTCCCAGTGGAAATTACGACATGAGTGGGTGTTCAAGTGCAATTTTGATGTCGGACTTTGGTATTTACCATAAATACGGTACCACATGAAGGCAGCATTAGTCCACGCCGGGACCTGCAGCGCGAGCCAGAAGCACGCCGTCACAGCTCTCCTCTGAATATGGGCGTGGGATCTGTGTCTGACAGAGCAGCTTCCACAATCAGCTCTCATTAGTTCACACAGGGGAAGTCAGACATGGAAGCAGAAAGCATCCAGTAACTTTCAAAATAAAAGCCCCTGCAGGTTCACAGTCACTGAACTGCATCCAACGTTACATTACCAGTGATACCAGGTTAAAAGTCTAAGTCTAAGTTAAAAGTCTTTTCACCATCTTGGATATTTTGATTTGGTTTAATTTTCTCTTTTTTATTGTTGTGTTGTAAAAGTTTCTCAAAAACAGTGTTGGACTAAATTTATAACTTGTCTTTTTGTACAGCAAGTAACTGAAAGTAACTAAGTAACTTTTACTTAAAGGTGTCATGACATCAAATTTCACTTTTCTGGGGTTTTGGGTGTATAATATGATCTGCTGTGCTCTGATGAGGCCATGTGGATGTCAGAGTGAGAATCAAAGTTCCTGTTTATGGTCTGTCAGCTTTGTCTCTCTGCTCAGAAACAGTTGAATCAGACAGCAGCTTATTATTCTACGTAGTTCTATCATTCTACGTAGTTCCATCATTCTACGTAGTTCCATCATTCTACGTAGTTCTATTATTCTACGTAGTTCCATCATTCTACGTAGTTCCATCATTCTACGTAGTTCTATCATTCGTTCCATCATTCTACGTAGTTCTATCATTCTACGTAGTTCTATCATTCTACGTAGTTCCATCATTCTACGTAGTTCTATCATTCTACGTAGTTCTATCATTCTACGTAGTTCTATCATTCTACGTAGTTCCATCATTCTACGTAGTTCTATCATTCTACGTAGTTCCATCATTCTACGTAGTTCTATCATTCTACGTAGTTCTATCATTCTACATAGTTCCATCATTCTACGTAGTTCTATCATTCTACGTAGTTCCATCATTCTACGTAGTTCCATCATTCTACGTAGTTCTATCATTCTACGTAGTTCTATCATTCTACGTAGTGCCATCATTCTACGTAGTTCTATCATTCTACGTAGTTCTATCATTCTAACTACGTAGAATGATGGAACTACGTAGTTCTATCATTCTACGTAGTTCCATCATTCTACGTAGTTCTATCATTCTACATAGTTCTATCATTCTACATAGTTCTATCATTCTACGTAGTTCCATCATTCTACGTAGTTCTATCATTCTACGTAGTTCCATCATTCTACGTAGTTCTATCATTCTACATAGTTCTATCATTCTACATAGTTCTATCATTCTACGTAGTTCCATCATTCTACGTAGTTCTATCATTCTACGTAGTTCCATCATTCTACGTAGTTCTATCATTCTACGTAGTTCCATCATTCTACGTAGTTCTATCATTCTACGTAGTTCTATCATTCTACGTAGTGCCATCATTCTACATAGTTCTATCATTCTACGTAGTTCCATCATTCTACGTAGTTCTATCATTCTACGTAGTTCCATCATTCTACGTAGTTCCATCATTCTACGTAGTTCTATCATTCTACGTAGTTCTATCATTCTACGTAGTTCCATCATTCTACGTAGTTCTATCATTCTACGTAGTTCTATCATTCTAACTACGTAGAATGATGGAACTACGTAGTTCTATCATTCTACGTAGTTCCATCATTCTACGTAGTTCTATCATTCTACATAGTTCTATCATTCTACGTAGTTCCATCATTCTACGTAGTTCTATCATTCTACATAGTTCTATCATTCTACGTAGTTCCATCATTCTACGTAGTTCTATCATTCTACGTAGTTCCATCATTCTACGTAGTTCTATCATTCTACGTAGTTCTATCATTCTACGTAGTTCTATCATTCTACGTAGTTCTATCATTCTACGTAGTTCAATTGCTCAAATAAGAGCACACTATCAAGCAAACAGCCTCCCCCCTCCCTCCTCTCTCCTTCTGCCCTTCGCTCTGACCGTTGTTGGGTGAAATGTATCACATAGTAACACATAAACTGCTAAAACCCAAACTTTTTATGTGTAGTATTGATGGAAATCCAGCAGCTAATCAGAAGCCACCACCTTTAGCTGGAGCTTATTTCATTCTAGTTAAGAAAGGTTTCACGAAGTTTAACTTGTGAAGACTTCAGTTAAAATACCAGGATAATCATGTTAGGATAATAATTACCGAGCTTCTCTTTTGCTTTTTAATCCCATTTTCCTTTTCAAAATAAAGTCAGAATGGGGGAAAAATGATGATCCGTGTTGGAGATGTTCACATTATTCATCGTTACACAAGCAGCTTGTCATTCAGCCCCAGTACACGGTGGCTCAGTGAAGAGCCCCTCTTCATTTGTTCGGGAGTAATGTTCCACTCAAACATGCAGCACAGCACAGGGTTACTGTAGTAACCTTTTCTATGAATAGTAAATGTCACCGTAATCAATTTTAGATGGGGCGGCTCTGCAGGTGGAGCCCGGAGAGGGAAGGGAGGAGGAATCGAGGTTAGTGTGAGCTGCTGCAGGAGTGACGCCCATACTGGATGGCTTTATAAAGGCTTTTTCAAGTAAGCAACGCTCTGCAGCTGAGCAAATGCAAACAGGGAAAAAGAAAGAACACCCTCTTTTAATTAGGCTTTAAATCTCAGGACATATTAACCAATAATCAGACTCTTGACAGTTCTGAAACTTAGATAAACAGATGAAGAACACAACATGCCGTTATACATTCAACAAAAAAGCCAAACAGAAGAAGCAGTTTGTGAAAACCACCATAATTTTGGACCTCTCTCATTTATATTCAGCTCTTTATTCAGCATAGTGTCTCTGTCAGCTTGCAGCCTGGACTTTGGCCACTGCAGCACCTTAAACGTGTTATTTTTCTGTTGTAAATTGGCAGTTGTGTTTGGGAGTTTCCCAAACACATTTACCGGCCTTATGAACCATTTCGGCCCGGCTTCAGCTGTCACACGGATGATCTCACTGCTGACTCTGGAAAATCTTTGGTATCCAGAGGAATTCGCCGTCAGCTCGGTGATGGCAGCATGTCCAGGTATCCTCAGCCCTCCACTGCCCTGTTTCTGCTGTTGGCTGTAGTGGACATTATGACCATTTACAATTTTGTTTTTCCACAAAGACTGAAGATTGTTTAGATGCAAATTTGCAAATGTAACTTGCTTTCATACACAGTAGTAGGGACAACTTTTCACCTGCAACTCAGCAATAAAACAAGCCAGTCTCCACCTGTTTCTGAATGTCCTCACATGAGCTTTAACATTTGCATTTTCCCCTTTCAGATTAATAAAGTATTTTTAATTCATCATTTTAATTCATCGGATACAGTTTTATCCGATGCAGACTGAAGCTACCGATGCAGTCACATCTCACACGTCTGCGTCGGAACACCGATTCAAATCGGTGAATCTCTACATCGCTAAAACCCGACATTACAGCATCATGACAAAACAAATCACCTTGTCCTTGCCAGCTGCTTCTGAGGTCCATAAAGTTCTCACTGAGACAAACTTCCATAGGGGACCCCCTGAGCGGTCGCTTAGTCTGCTTAGTGGTAAAACCGGATCTGGATCCACCTCCTGCATCATGGACCTGCAAACAGACCTGGACTGGTGTGGACCTGGTGGATCCACCTCCTGCATCATGGACCTGCAGACAGACCTGGACTGGTGTGGACCTGGTGGATCCACCTCCTGCATCATGGACCTGCAGACAGACCTGGACTGGTCTGGACCTGGTGGATCCACCTCCTGCATCATGGACCTGCAGACAGACCTGGACTGGTCTGGACCTGGTGGATCCACCTCCTGCATCATGGACCTGCAGACAGACCTGGACTGGTCTGGACCTGGTGGATCCACCTCCTGCATCATGGACCTGCAGACAGACCTGGACTGGTCTGGACCTGGTGGATCCACCTCCTGCATCATGGACCTGCAGACAGACCTGGACTGGTCTGGACCTGGTGGATCCACCTCCTGCATCATGGACCTGCAGACAGACCTGGACTGGTCTGGACCTGGTGGATCCACCTCCTGCATCATGGACCTGCAAAAAGACCTGGACTGGTCTGGACCTGGTGGATCCACCTCCTGCATCATGGACCTGCAGACAGACCTGGACTGGTCTGGACCTGGTGGATCCACCTCCTGCATCATGGACCTGCAGACAGACCTGGACTGGTCTGGACCTGGTGGATCCACCTCCTGCATCATGGACCTGCAGACAGACCTGGACTGGTCTGGACCTGGTGGATCCACCTCCTGCATCATGGACCTGCAGACAGACCTGGACTGGTGTGGACCTGGTGGATCCACCTCCTGCATCATGGACCTGCAGACAGACCTGGACTGGTCTGGACCTGGTGGATCCACCTCCTGCATCATGGACCTGCAGACAGACCTGGACTGGTCTGGACCTGGTGGATCCACCTCCTGCATCATGGACCTGCAGACAGACCTGGACTGGTCTGGACCTGGTGGATCCACCTCCTGCATCATGGACCTGCAGACAGACCTGGACCTGGAGGACAGAACCTCTCAGGTTCTTGTAGAAAGCTCCAGCAGCAGCTGCAGAACTCCTGCGGTCCTGGAACATTATTGTACTGCTGAACAGTAAATGATGAGGAACATTTCTGTCACTGTCCCTTTATTTTATCCTCCATCTGCTGGGATGAAATGTGAGGAGAAAAAAGTATTTGAAGTTGGGAGATAATTGTTTATTTCATCAGGACAGTGTTGATATTGTCAATCACAAAGTTCTGTTTTTATTCTTGTTCATTTATAATAAAACTTTGGTCCAAATATTGAGCAGTTTGTTTTCTCCCCGTTAGAACAGAACTGTTTAACCAGATGAACTGTTTCATTAAAACAGGGAATTATAAAATATTATGTAAATATTTGCACTAAAGTGATAAATTTCATATTATAAAGAAAGTAGCTGCTCTGTTCCTCTGACATGTGGAGGCCCATAATCTGCTCTGTGGATGGTAAATACACATTATAAGGGGAATAAATGGATCCAGTCCAGGTCTGCTTCAGACCAGGTCCACCTCCACCTGCTCTTTGGTTTAGAAGCTGCTGAAGTCTCAGATGATCAGCTGTTTATGATTGCTGCAGGTTTTCTAGAAGAGCTCGAAACAAACATCTGTACATGTCAGACCAGCTTTTCACCAACAATGCCCCGTTGAAGTGGTCATGCTCCAGCTGCTTGAGGACCAGCTCAACCTGTCCTCCAAAGTCATCCGAACTACAGGGTCGTTTGTGCACGCACCAAAATATGACCTATAGTTACGTTTTTACTTAAAAAGTGTCCAAAAGCGACTCCTAGTGGTGGTTACGTGACTGCAAAGTTCCTCCCTGGTGTGACCAAAAGAAAAATGGCGGATGTCCCTTCAGTCTTCAGTAGAAGTTGATATTTTTTAAGACAGATTGCGGTTTCAGCTTTGTTCTGATAACTTTTCTAGCATCAAATATACATTTTGTTTTCATAATATCCATTTGTTTCATGTAAACGATCCACAGTTCTTCTTCATGTTGACGTACATTCCTTCAGGTTTTGTGATTGTTGCTACGGTGGTCGCTAAGGACGCTATTGACAACCAGCCGGAAGAAAGGTTTAAACAGGACCTGTGCGGCGCTGCGGCGGCTGGCAGTTACTGTTTTCATGTCATACGTGCGCATTCGTCAGTGAACATAAATAAACAGAATTCAAATAGGCGACATAATAAACGCACACTGTCGTATCGTAATCAGGGCCGGGTTGTTCAGTTCCCGGTTACTTTAACCACTAGTCAACCCCTAACGGTCGGTTAAATCCTTAACCTGCCGTTAGCTAACCGACCGCTAAATATGCGTTGTTCAAATCATGGTTAGTCATGCCATCAAGTAATGGCACTGTCAAAGTTAACCATGTGGTTAGCGTCACTGGTTAGCGCCAGTGACGCTGGTATTGCAAAAAGTAAGTAACCATAACTCATGGTTAAAGTTAACTGAGTTTTGAACAACAAGATAACTGGACTGTTAAAGTTAACAGTCGGTTAAATGTACTTAACGGCTGGTTAAAAACTAACCGAGTCTTGAACAACTGGGCTCAAACTGCAGCCTCTGTCCAGTCACACAAAGCTCTTTTTTATCTAAACAATCCTGCTTTTTTCTTTCCTTTTTATGAGGTTGTTTGGTTTTACTTGAATATCTTGCCCAGTCTCCCCACAGCTCACTGTGAATGAACCTTTTGAAATTCAAACCTGCCTTTGGATGATGTCCTGTTGGCTCTCTGGATGGTGTTACATGCTCTCTGATAAAACTGTGACACGTCTCACTGCGGTTCCACCTGGAAAGAAAACACAAATGCAGCAACAGGGAGAGGGTAATCAGAGAACTCGCAGTATCATTTTCTCTTCGGGGAGTTGCTGAAAACAAGAGGAATCTTTCACTCTTCTGGGTGAGAGTGACCCAGATTTGTGTTCCACACACAGTTAAAGCTGTTACGGTACAGTTGAGCCGAATCCAGAGAGCGCTGGGATCATATATGGTCTCGGTGAAACCATGAACATGCATCTATCACTAACATCTGACATTAACTGTTTTAAGCTGAACTACACAGCTTTAACCCTCGGTTTATTATTTATCACTCAATAAACAGCTATTTGTTGTTTAATTCCTTCTTTTTAATTAATTATTAGTTTATTTTGATTTCACTAACTACTTTATTTTGTCACCAAAATACTTGGTTAGGATAAGGAATCAACCTTGGTTGGTTGAGGAAAGTGGTTTTAATCTTGAATACAACAGTCATGTCGTTAACCCGCAACATGTAATTTTAGAGGTCGTATTAAAGGAATAGTACACCCACAGATTGATGGCCCTTCATCTTTCACTCACCCTCATGAGTAGAAAAGTGCGCTCCTGCAAGTTCACGACACTACGGAAGCCACAGTGCTCAGCGCCTACTCTGCCGATAATGCAAGTGTAGAAGAAGAAATTAGCTGTTTACATTGTGCTAAGAGCGACAGAGCTGCAGACAAACACAAGAGGGTTTGGATTTAAAACAAAGAAAGAGAGCGCGGGATCTCATCTGCCCCGGCTTCCATAGTGTCGTGAACTTGCAGGGGTGCACTTTGCAGCAGCTACATGTTCTACTGTTTATAGGCTTTACACGATCAGGATTTTTGGGGCTGATCACCGATCCGATCATGTATGGAAGCAAATACATCTATTTAAATAGCTCGTTTACCTGTATTTATACAGTTTACGGAGTATCATAAAAAGAATTTTTGTTTCCATTTTTTGTCCTGAACTGAGATGAAAAGGTTAAACATCAATAACCTCTAATGAGCATTCAGGTTTAATCAGGACAAACAAAATAATTTGAGCCAGTGGCACAAATAACAGCCCAACTTAAACTGTCATAACTGAAATTATTTACAGTCACAGAGCAAATGAAGGCAGTAATGCTGCTTTAGAAGTTGGGGCTCACTTCTGATGATGTCAGTGGTCAAAGTAATGGAGTGACTGTTTCCTCAGAAGAACCTCAACGTGAGAACAAACAACCCGCTTTAGCTCAAGTAGTCCGGTATCGCTACCATTTCCGCAAACAACAGTTTAAGGTTAACTGTTGATTGCAGAAATGCAGGAAATGCGCTGTGTCCTTTCAGTCTAAGAGCTGACATGTTTGCGACCGGCGTGAGAAGGGTCTATCTGCGGCTCGCAAGACAGGGGCGTGTCATAGAGTGGGCGTGTCGTAGTGTGACGTTAGTCGACGACACGCCCACCAGGCCAATGAGCGCACGGTAAAATCTAGCCCTACCCCTGACCCTTCCCCTAAACCTAACCAGACCCACCCACAATGCGACATGCCCACTATAGGACACGCCCACTATAGGACACGCCCACTGGGTTGCAAGCCGCAGATAGATACACATGGACATGTTTGCAACTGGCGTCGCCATCCTTTACGTGTGGCGTATTTGGGATTGTAAAAACTTTATTGTCCAGCACATAGAGACAGAACTCACAACAAAAACACCACGAAGGCATAAAACACATACTAGTGAGTACGTGTCTGTTCTGCTTTGTTTGTTTACTTGTTTTCTAAGTTTATTTGGTGTAAATGAGTTTTACCGGAGCAGATTCAAAATGACAATGACGTCATTGATCGGATCGGTGAACGAAAAGTTAAGGACCGATCAGAAAATTAGAAAAAAAAAATGTGAAATATCGGCCGATCCGATCAGTGGAAAGCCTAACTGTTTAGTCCAGGGGTCGGCAACCTGAGGCTCCGGAGCCGCATGCGGCTCTTTAGTCCCTCTGTTGCGGCTCCCTGCATTGGAAAATAAATTAATGACTATTCTACTAAAGTGTATTGTATTTTGGTTGGTTCACTTTAATAAGGTGATTCTAAAAGACCAAGACAAATGTCCCCTTGAGAGGCAATAAAGTTTCTTATCTTTTTCTAAATTTGAGGATTATGATGATCCCTCTGAGGGATTCATGTACAGTTGCGCACTTTTCCCGAGTTCTCCGAGCACTGCAAATGCAGCACGTGAAACAAAATCCAACTCAACTATTAAAATAAAGACATAATTTATATTTTACCATTTTGCAAAGCAGCCCATTGAGTGTCAGGTGTAACAAGCAGGTAACTGCAGTAAGACGGCGAGTAACTGTCCAGCATGATGATGCGTCTCACAAACCTTTATGCAGCCAATCAATGTTAATAACTGCACTTCATGCTCATGTGCCGCTATTGTGCAGCATAGCATGATACAGCCCTATTGAATCAGCAATCACGGAATTAAACATTAAAAACGGAATTAATTACAAACAAAGAATATCACTGAGTGTGGACGTGCCGCGGAGCGCTGAACTTTCCTCCTGGCGCACTATCCCACGAACGCCTCACACCGGAGCGTCTCTGTTGTGCTGTTGCTGCAGTTCTGGCATTTAAAGTGAATAATAAACGAGCAAAAGCTTATTTGTCCACTCCGACCCTGTCATGCTGCGCTTTGATCACTTCTCCAGCAGGTAGGCCGACGATAGAGAAGAAAAGTGTCTGATGCACTGAGCATGTTCAGCGCTGCGTGGGCAGATTCATTTGTTTTCACTGCTGACCAGATTATTTTGCGTAGCTATGTTCATATTTTGTGAAACAGTAATTTCATTTTTCGGGTAGCTTACTGCACGCGCCAGTAAAAGGATGACGGCGCAGACAGGACAGGGTATTTTGTCCTGAGAGTTCAAAGTTTTCAGTTTGGTGGTGTCTGACCTCTGACATCAACACGGTGGCTGGTGAACGTAAAATCCTTATATTTATGATTTTAGAGGCCCCGTGCTCTACAGTCTGTTTCAGTTACACCAACCAAAGATTTAAATGAGTCACACAAAACTGTCGCAGACACATAAGAGCACTTTGCTCATGAACATGGACCAACATACCTGTCGACAGGTGCAGACGTCTGATTGGACGTTACAGAAACACCTGATTGCAGTGATTGTCTCAAAGTGTTGCTGAACAACATTCTAGTTCAGGAGCCCCATCATGCTTGTTTACTTGTTTATTTTTTGTTTGTATTTAATATTTCTTTTTAACCACAATGCAAAATCAACGTCATGATTTTCATAGAATTTTATTTATTATTACTTTTGTCAATTTCACTTTATTTCACTGACAGCTGATTTTTTTCCTCTTTAATTGAGGGGATGAATAATTTTAAGGACGACTGTAACTTTCACCGTCCAAACCACAGAAACAAAAAACTGGAAAAATCCTTTAAGAATTTTCAAAAGTTTTATTAATTGTGCAATAATTTAGACTTCCAGTATTTAAAAAAATATGTCTGTGACAAGCAAACACACGTCTAAAATATACTGGTTCTTTTACATCAGTAACAAAATGGACTGGCTTTAAAACTTCAGTGAACATATTGCTCCAGTATGGTGAGGAAAACAACACAGTTACATTCCCTTAAACATCTACCTCATGAAGACACTGCTTACATATGTAATATATCGAGGAATGTCATAACATCAAATAAAGAGACAGATTTGTTCTCAATCAAATACTCGTAAGCAGTTGTTACAAAGTGAATGGATCACCAAACTACAGCAGTCAGCACTGAACAGTGACGTCGTTTACCTCTAACCTTTATGTAAAAACTGCACAATTACAGTAGCTACCATTAGTAGTAGTATGGCACACAAGAGCTAAAAACGAAATACAGCATTTAGAAATATCTGGATCAGGTGTGCAGACGATGGGCACCTGGACAACAACCGGGCTTGGAGCCAGAGACTGAAGGAGTTATTTACAAAGCTGGAAGTGAAGCAGCAGCCATGTTGGAAGGAATTAAAACATACCTGCTGCTCAGAGTTACGCTGCTGCGTCTTTTGTTCGTTTAAAGTCGCCAGCTTTCCGTGAAAAGAAGTTTACTAACAGGGAAATAAAGGAATGTTGTCCCTGTTATTTTATGGTGTCAGAGCATCGCTCTTCTTCAGCACACGCGTGTGCAGGAAGAGAGACGACCTCGTCTGCGTTCGCTCTGCAGGTGGTGACGTAACTCTGGCTCCAAGCCCGTGAGCTGGGGTTTGGAAATCGGTTTCTCTAGTCTCCCTTTTCTTGTCTTTCTTCACAAGGTGCTCGTCTGTATCGGCTGGTCTCTCATTCTTCCACATCTGGGCGCGCTCAGTCGTAGCGGTGGATTTGGCTGGAGGAGGGTTGGGTCAGTTGGAGTCCTGCATCTCCACCCCGGAGGCCTCCTCGTCCGCCGCCATGCCCGTCTTTTCCTCATCTGGAAAACACACACAGGGGTTGGCTTATAACCTCCACCAAAGGGGTTATGGTACCGTTTATCTGTCCGTCAGCAACTTTACACTTTACGGAAAAAGCTTCTGGACGGATGGACCTGGAATCTTCACCAGCCGTGTGTCTCAGCCCAAGAACGAACACATTAAACTTAGGTGGTGATCCGGATCACCTTCTGGATCCAGGAATGTTTTCAAACGTTCTTTACCACTGTGAGATGCACCATATTTTGGGATTTTTGCACATATAACTCCAGACAAATGGCCCGAGTGTTTGGTAAAAAATTACAAGAAAGGATCTCAATGAGTTCTGGAATGTTGGAAAGTTGACTCGGATCCAGAGAAAATTCCGGATACTAATAAAAGACACGCAGCAATAAAAGTTTCGGTGTGAATCACATGAGGACACGAGCTGCTTGGTGGAGGTCTGCGCTCTCCAAGTGCTTTCCTCGTGTTTCAGATTCAGCCCAGAGGAGTGGTGGGCGGATACAAATATCAGTCATATCAATACCAACGTCTGTATCGATATCTAGGGATGCACCGATGCATCGGCTGGACATCGGTATCGGCCGATGTTTGCCTTGTTAACTGCCATCGGCCATCGGCCAATAGAAATGACATTCGCAGATGGCAGTGGCCGATTATTATATAGCCTATATATATATATATGTATACATGTGTGTGTATATATATATATATATATATATATATATATATATATATAACATATATATATAATGATTTACATGTGTCATCAACACTGTTCTTAAGAAAAACTCTTTTTCCGCCTCTTTTTTGGGCGGGTGGGGGGAGATACTGGTAGAAGGCATCCGCGCACTTTCCTCAGTAGAGAAACGATGATGGCGGCGGTCGTGTGGCAATATTTTACGGTTTCAGAAAAAGATCAGCGTTACGCAGTTTGCAGTACATGCTCCACAAATATTTTTTATTGGGCCATGAAAATAATCTTCTTACTGAGTATGTTTTTGTTTATTAGGCTAAAACCACTCAATTTTGTTGGGCAATATACTGAAGCATTCTTTTTAGTGATTATCAGTCCCAGGTTTTTGAAAAGTTTTCAAACCACGAAGTGACATTAAAGGTTGTTTCTGTTTCATAAACTGGTCTGATTGAATTTGTGTTCATTGAAGGATAAACTGATTAAGAGCTGAAAGACTTGTAAATTTCTGTGGCACAAAGGAAGTAATAAATAAAAATAGAAAACATCGGCCATCGGCCAAGTTGTTATGTTAAACATCGGTATCGGCCCAGACTTTCACAATCGGTGCATCCCTAATCGATAGCGATCGATACCAGTGCAGTTATATCGATACTTCAATGTAGTAGTGTTTATGAGTCTTCATGGCAGAGCTGAAGGTACACTTTCGCATTTATTTTGGCATTGCACAGTACTGGACAGTTTTTGGCGCGACATATTTAATTGGTTTTCTAAGCAATATAAAAGAAATATTCAACCAGATTGTGTTTTGGCCATTTTTGGCTCCTCTGAAGAGACATCAACCCTTCCATCCTACTGTAAGCAGGTTCTCAAAATAGGCATGGTAGCAGCCAAAAAAATAATTTTACTTAATTGGAAGTCTTCATCCCCCCTTGTTTTAAGAGATGGCTCAATGAAATGGTCTTTGTTTCCAGAATGGAGCAGATCCGTTTCATCAATGGGAATACATTAAAGTCTTTTGAAAAATTGTGGAATCCGTTTCTGGCTTTAATTGATGAGGCCCAAATGAATGTTGCTAAGTAGGCTGCCTTATGTTATTTGTTTTTTTTTCTGCTGTTGTTGTATTGTTTTTGTACTGACAAAGGGTTTTGATTCTCCTCTCAAGCGTTTTTTTTTTTTTTTTTAATTTATTTATTTTTTTTTATTATTATTATTGTTATTTATGTTCTTTTGATATTTATTGTTTTTTAATTTTGTTTTAGTGTAATTGTGGTTGTCTTCCTGACGGTGCCATGGGACAGATATTATTTTGATCAACATGTACAGTTTTATTTAGTCCCTTGTCTTTTTTTTTTCTTTATTTTGATTAACCTATGTAATGCTGTAAGACTGTCGGGTATTGTATGTGTATATTATGTGTTATTGTTTCTCTTTACAACAAAAAATTGAAAAAAGTCTAAATAAAATATTAAAATATTATGAGTCTTCATAAACATGGAGGATAAAGTGGTTTCTGGTGGATCTGGTTCACTGCTATGACAAGACCCCCACAGTCCCTAAACCAGTTTCTCTCACGAAGACGAAGCCAAATTCGGACGTTTAAGACGGTGAGACTTCGTTTCTGGACACCTGATTATAAAACTATCACACTTCAGAAATAAGGAGGAGAAGTGGTTTTCAGTGGATCCGGTTCACCTTGGTGACAAGTTATCAAAGTGCCAAATATTGGCTTCTCTCGTCCAGATAACGACAAATTCAGATTATTATGGTATGGATGATAATTTGGTTGTTTATGCTTTAATGAGTTAAAAATAGTGTCTAGATTCCACAGAATAATCTCTTTGCATAAATCTGTTCATTTGACAGCCCTATTAAAAAGTATCGGTACCAATATTGGTATTGACATCGGTATTGACAATACTAGCCCTTTACTTACTTGGTATCGGATCAATACCAAATCTTTCACTCCTACGGTTGCCCAAAGTCACGTCTGTAGACGTTACGTCTTCTCATTTCACCACAATTCAGTTTTACTGGTATATTCACCAACTCACACCCAGGAGGCACTTTTCCCGTCACATCCACATCTGTCCAGCTGTGATCACGTTAAAACTCCGTTTTAACAGGAAGGAGAGCCGAGCAGAAACATCATTCTGAGTTAAACTCACTGCAGGAAGTCAATTATTGTTGAAATTAGTTTTTTCAAGGTCTGTTGTTCACTGATCCTGAAGACAGCGTAGATATGCACACAGTCAAAAACCTGCAGGATCGTGCCCTGGAGGACCAGAGCTGGACACCCCCGAAGAAGGATGAGCACATCTGGCTGAACCAGCCCCAAAGTGCAGTGCATGCTGGGTATTGTAACGCAAACATCGTGTCCACAAAGTTGAGTTTAACATCACAGCTACACCTCCGCTTCCTTCCTTCGCTGGAATCTTTCCTCATTCTCTGCAATTTACTGACTTTTTCTGCAAAACAGCGACTAGCATCAAATGTCAGCACTGTTGGATGAACGGCGGCTGCAGCCTGTAAACACGGACGTCTGTTTCAACTTCAGATAACTCTCTGTTGTTCCTTCCTCCACAGACTCCACACTGGTCAGCGTGAGCTAAGATGAAGCATGAAGCTTTAAATCGCCCACTCTGCCTGGAAAACTTTAATCATGCGGCGTTGCGTAACCCTGGCATCGGCCTGATTACGAGCTGGACGGGTGAAACCAGGGCAGAATACGGAGATAAGAAGACACCTATGCCTGCTGCTCTGCATTTCTACATATGAGAATGAAAGTAAAGTCTCATTAGTGTGAAACACTGGGACAGGAAGGCAGTAGAGGAAGTAACCTTTATAGAGACGGCACAGAAAAACAAAGACGATGTTATCTGCTGGTGCCCAGTAAGGAGTGAAATATGCAAATAAACTGGTACAAATGTCAACAGCTGGTACGGCTGTGTGAGCTTCACGGCCATGAACGGCAAAAAGAAGAGCTGCTGATAAATATCTCCTCTCTCCCTCAACTACGAATGCATGACAGCTGTGATCATTTTAAATACACGTTTTCACATAGAACAGATCCATAAACACAAGTCTGCTTATTATGATCAAGTTCAGGATGTTTATGGAGTCAAAGCACAAGTTCCCCTTCAACTTCTCATACTTTCATTTAATCCCTTAAAACTTGCTCTCTCTCTCTCTCTCTCTGTCTCTTTTCTTTCTTAAAAAACACAAGCTGATGAGCTGGAAGACATGATTATATATGCATGATATATGTATTTTGGTGTTTAAAGTTCTCCATGGTCTCCTGGTCTAGCCCCTGCTCCATTAAGACCTCATAAAGAAAAGGAAAACACAAACGGGTCCACCAGGTCCAGTTCCAGAGGCAAGTGCATGGTGCCGTTTAGGAAAAACACTTTTGGGCAAGTTGTGTTTTCATTAGGGCTGGACGATTATGGAAAAAATTATAATCACGATTATTTTGACTGATATTGAAATCACGATTAATATACACGATTATTCATTGATTTTATAAAAAATGTTTATTGAACCACCAAAACTCAACTTCAAACATAACTTTGAAAAAAATTAAACCGGAAATAAATTAGAAACAAGTAAAGGAGTAAAATAAGAATATTATTTAAGATAATTAATATTAATAAAAATGAATACCCAGTCTGCATGCATTCCTGTTTTATACTCCCTGCAGTTTGCTTCCTATAACTCCACCAGTCTGCTCACTTCAGGATTAATCTTTTTTCTTCGATTACAGTGTTTTTATGATTGTGAAAAGGCAAAATTGAAATCACGATTAAATTTCGATTAATCGTCCAGCCCTAGTTTTCATACCGTTCCTCACAAACGTAGAATACAACACCTATATTAATACA
Organism: Atherinomorus stipes; assembly: GCA_023101725.1. Classification (NCBI taxonomy): domain Eukaryota; kingdom Metazoa; phylum Chordata; class Actinopteri; order Atheriniformes; family Atherinidae; genus Atherinomorus; species Atherinomorus stipes. Next base: position 74,563 of record JALJCO010007541.1, on the reverse strand, counting down.
CGACATTCCCACCATCAGACTGTTTACGAAACATCTAAAACTCTGGCTGTAAGTCCACAACAGCTGGACTTACAGCCAGAGACACCAGAGTCGTTCCAAACACCACATCTGAACGTCATCAAACGCAGATCCACTGAGTTTTTCCACATAGAGCTCATCAGAACACAAGTTTAAAAAAAATATATATATATATATATATATATATATATATATATATATACATATATATATATATATATATATATATATGTATATATATATATGTACATACAATCATCCTCAAAATTATTCATACCCTCCAATTAAAGAAAAGGAAAAAAATAGAAAAAAAAGAAAGAGAAAGAAAAGTGTTAAAGAAAAGGCTAAATTCACAATCATAATTCAAATAACAAGAAACTAATAATAAATAAAAATTTACAAAAATTCAATTTAGTGAAATTAATACTGCTTTTAAATTGTGGTTGAAAGTAATAATTAATAGTGACTAAAAATACCCCAGAGACATGAAAGCACCACACTTATGAACATGGACCAGCATACCTGTCAGCAGGTGCAGACGTCTGATTGGACGTTACAGAAACACCTGATTGCAGTGATTGTCTCAAAGTGTTGCTCAACAACATTTTAGCTTCAGAGCTCCATCATGCTTTTTTACATTTTTATTTTTTGTGTGTTTGTTTTTAATATTTCTGTTGAACCACAGTTTAAAATCAATGTCATGATTTTCATAGAATTTTATTTATTGTTACTTTTGTCAATTTCAACTCGTTTCACTGACAGATTTTTTTTTTTTTTTCGTGAATAATTCTGAGGACTGTAAATGTACAGAAATCAGTTTGGAGTAAATTTATCAGAAACAAAAGCAGCGAACCGGAAGTGTGGCGGATGAATTCATGGATGCTTCTCTTCTCTTCGGGCAGCCTCATCATCCACAGCTGCTCTAACTCAGTGAAACCTGTTCAGGTTGCTTTTCACCTGCAGTTTGTTCGTCTGGAGTCCGTCTTGCGGTCTGGGCGTCCGGGGAGCTGGGCTCATCCGGCGGCCAGCGCAGCTCGCCGCTCTCCACCTCCGCTGCGTCGGTCGGCTCCACCACGATGGATGGAAGCCTCTTGGACAGCTTCGGATACCTTTCATGGGTATCTGGGAAGACCTGTTTGAGCCTTATGTAAGGTTAACGGGAGAGTTATCATATTTCAGGGGATTAAAACATCATTATTCATAGCACATGTGAGCGAACAGCTATGTGGAAAAGATCAGATTAGGGAAAGTGCAACTGGGCACATCAGACGGATTTGGAAAATAAAAAAACTTATATATATATTTGACTTGTATATGACAATGCATAACATAATATTCATGTAGCTTTAAATCTATAGAAAAGCAGAATTTACTAAAACGGTAAGTTTTCTATCAAATTTAACTTGGACACCAAATAAATTTTGACTGGGAGGGAAATGTTTACAGAGGAAAATGATGAGACTTGGGTAAAACTCATGAGTTGGGGCTCAATAAATCAATAAAAAATGATAATTACTTAGACAGTGACGTTGTAGATCACTCAAACACATCCACGACTTAGACATGATGAGTGAGGAACTGTGTGTGCGTGCATGTGTGATTATTTCTTTATCCTTTTGAAATGATGCCACATTTGTCAGGAAAATGCTTTTGTAGGAAAAGCAGCAGCTGAGCATGCGGGTTGTGTCTAGAAATCCAATATTATCGGCCAATTTGGCAACAAAATGTGATGTCAGGAAATATCTCTATAGTTTTTTTTTCATAATATTTCTACTAACAAAATCTTAGGAGATTTTTTTAGTAGGGGTGTGAAGAGATCAACATGTAGTCTGCCAGAAGAAGAAGAAGAGCAGCAGCAGCTGTTGCCAACTGAACGACTTTTTTTTCTATATCTGGTGAATTTTTAGATCCTTCTAGCATCTTTTTCCCCAGAAAAGCAATTAGCAACAAAGAAACTGACCTTCCTCTGGTGGTTTTCAGGACTTTCGTTGAAAGAGGAGAACTTTGGACTCCAGTTGGTTCAAAATTCTGCTGCTGGACTTTTATCCGGTTCACCCAGAACGTCCGCATCACCCCAATTCTGTCAAATCTTCATTGGTTCCAGTTAAATTTCGAATTGATTTTAAAATCTTAATATTGACCTTCCAGGCACTGCATGCCCCCCCCCCCCCAGTATATTATTGATCTGCTGTGTGCCTACACTTCAGGGCGCACCCTCCGTTCCTCAGGCCAGAGTCTCCTGAAGGTCCCAAAGACCTGTTTTAAAACCCGGGGGGGACCTGGCCTTTAAGACCGTAGCCCCCAGACTCTGGAATGACCCCCCCCCCCCCCCCCCCCCCCCCCCCCCCCCCCCCCCCTGTCCTCCGTCTGGTTGACTGTGTGGAAACTTTTAAAAAACAGCTGAAGACGTTTTTATTTAGGAAAGCTTTCGGTTGATTGAGTTTTATTTGATTATTTTATCTTTCTTATTATATTTTCCTTTTAATATGTTATGTCATTCTATTGTTCCAGTTATCCTTTATGTACAGCACTCTATGATTTTTATCTGTGAAAAGCCCTTTATAAATAAATTTTACTTACTTACTAACTTTGGTTGCAGTTTTGTACAGATTCTTTGCACTTTTAAAAAAGAAGAATTATTTAATTCTGTTTGTGGAAAGAAGATCAGCTGTGAAAGCTCACGCTTCAGTCATGCATTGATGCAACTTATGAAACATTTCTAAATGCACCTGTATTGTTTTTGACTGTTAAAGACGTCAGATTTTTTCAAGCTGTTTGTCATTTTAGTTTTTTTCAAAAGTAATGTGAAAATATTGTCTGGTCTCGTGAGTTTAGTGTATCGTCACACCACTATTACTTAGTAAATGTTGTTCCATCAGCGTTGGTCCAGCATGTGGAAAAGTCCCTGTTATCCTGGAAGAACTTCATATCCCAGCATTCCTTTCAGAGTCATGTGACTACGGTGCAGCTGCTGCTGCTACAGACTGACTTGCTTTGAAGCTGCTGATAATATGTCTGCTAGTATCTGATGTATGGTAGTATCTAATACCTGCTAGTATCTGATATATGCTAGTATCTAATACCTGCTAGTATCTGATATATGCTAGTATTTAACACCTGCTAGTATCTGATATATGGTAGTATCTAATACCTGCTAGTATCTGATATATGGTAGTATCTAATACCTGCTAGTATCTGATATATGCTAGTATCTAATACCTGCTAGTATCTGATATATGCTAGTATCTAATACCTGCTAGTATCTGATACATGCTAGTATCTAATACCTGCTAGTATCTGATACATGCTAGTATCTAATACCTGCTAGTATCTGATATATGGTAGTATCTAATACCTGCTAGTATCTGATACATGCTAGTATCTAATACCTGCTAGTATCTGATACATGCTAGTATCTAACTCCTGCTAGTATCTGATACCTGCTAGTATCTAATACCTGCTAGTATCTGATATATGCTAGTATCTGATACCTGCTAGTATCTGATATATGGTAGTATCTAATACACCGAGTGCTAGAGGTATCTGCTACTTTCCAACCAAGCAGTAGCACACCAGACTCCACTCATCTCATCAAGTGAGTTCAGTCTTAACCTGAAGACTTGACGAGATAAGTGGAATCTGGTGTGCTACTGCTTGGTTGGAAAGAAAACCAGCAGCCACACTGGCCCTTCCTGGAACCACTTTGACACCCCTGATCTAATACCTGCTAGTATCTGATATATGCTAGTATCTAATACCTGCTAGTATCTGATATATGCTAGTATCTAATACCTGCTAGTATCTGATATATGGTAGTATCTAATGCCTGCTAGTATCTGATATATGCTAGTATCTAATACCTGCTAGTATATGATACATGCTAGTATCTAATACCTGCTAGTATCTGATATATACTAGTATCTAATACCTGCTAGTATCTAATACCTGCTAGTATCTGATATATACTAGTATCTAATACCTGCTAGTATCTAATACCTGCTAGTATCTGATATATACTAGTATCTAATACCTGCTAGTATCTGATACATGCTAGTATCTAATGCCTGCTAGTATCTGATATATGCTAGTATCTAATACCTGCTAGTATCTAATACCTGCTAGTATCTAATACCTGCTAGTATCTGATATATACTAGTATCTAATACCTGCTAGTTTCTGATATATGCTAGTATCTAATACCTGCTAGTTTCTGATACCTGCTAGTATCTGATACATGCTAGTATCTAATACCTGCTAGTATCAAATACCTGCTAGTTTCTGATATATGCTAGTATCTAATACCTGCTAGTTTCTGATATATGCTAGTATCTAATACCTGCTAGTATCTGATATATGCTAGTATCTAATACCTGCTAGTATCTGATATATGGTAGTATCTAATACCTGCTAGTATCTGATATATGCTAGTATCTAATACCTGCTAGTATATGATACATGCTAGTATCTAATACCTGCTAGTATCTGATATATACTAGTATCTAATACCTGCTAGTATATGATACATGCTAGTATCTAATACCTGCTAGTATCTGATATATACTAGTATCTAATACCTGCTAGTATCTGATATATGCTGGTATCTAATACCTGCTAGTATCTGATATATGCTAGTATCTAATACCTGCTAGTATCTGATATATGCTAGTATCTAATACCTGCTAGTATCTGATATATGCTAGTATCTAATACCTGCTAGTATCTGATATATGGTAGTATCTAATACCTGCTAGTATCTGATACCTGCTAGTATCTAATACCTGCTAGTATCTGATATATGGTAGTATCTAATACCTGCTAGTATCTGATATATGCTAGTATCTAATACCTGCTAGTATCTGATACATGCTAGTATCTAATACCTGCTAGTATCTGATATATGCTAGTATCTAATACCTGCTAGTATCTGATATATGGTAGTATCTAATACCTGCTAGTATCTGATATATGCTAGTATCTAATACCTGCTAGTATCTGATATATGCTAGTATCTAACACCTGCTAGTATCTGATATATGCTAGTATCTAATACCTGCTAGTATCTGATATATGGTAGTATCTAATACCTGCTAGTATTTGATATATGCTAGTATCTAATTCCTGCTAGTATCTGATACCTGCTAGTATCTAATACCTGCTAGTATCCTATATCTGGCAGTCAGATGTCGAACATGATCTCTTCTGGCTGAATTAAGGAGATTTTGGGATCTTTGCTCTCGGAGCGGAATAAAGTTGTATGTTTCAGAATATGAGAGATACAAACTCACAGAGAGATTGATATCGGTTGATATCAGATATGAGTATAACAGATATCGGTAATAAAGACAATATCCAGCAATTGTGTTCATGAATAACTTGCCAAATGTCTTTAGCTTTCTAACAGCATGAAGTTTATTGTCAGGACACTTTGTTGCAACAAAGAAATAATCCATTTAACGTTCATTTCCTTACTATCTGTGCTAAGTTCACTACCACAGCAGGGGTGGGAAACTCCGGTCCTCGAGGGCCGGCATCCTGCAAGTATCAGGAGCGTCCCTGCTGCAACACACTCATAACATGTGCAGAGCTTCACATCAAGCTCTGCATAAGTCTGCTAATCACCCACTGACCAGAATCAGGCGCGTTGCAGCAGGGAAAGTCCTGACACCTGCGGATGCCCGCCCTGGATGACCGGAGTTGCCTTCCCCTGTTACAAGCACTCACACACGGGAAAGGATACTGAACCCTGGTCTCCTCCTGCTCCCCCAGCACTGAAGTCCTCTGCTCCTGGCTCCAGAGAGTTCATCACCTCCGTCATCCTGGAAAACACACACTGATCATCACCAACCAGCAAACTGTCTGCACAGCTTCCACGTCTGCTCTCTTACTTTGTATGTGACTTAAACTTGGAAATGAATGTTTCAGGTTTCCTCCTGAACACTGATTACTCTCACAAAATGATTCACTTCTGACACTATTATTCACTATTAATCAGAAACTGTCCGCTTTAATAGGCCAGCAATGCTGAGCAGCACCAATGATCCTAAAAACAGCAGGTCCGTCCTGGTCCTGGTCCTGGTCCAGGTCCTGGTCCTGGTCCTGGTCAAACACTGACCTGATGAGCAACATCCGGGTGTCAGCTTGACTTGCGTTCAGCCACCACTCCTGTTTCACGACCTTTTCATTCTGTTTACGATGTTTTACTGGGTGAAGAGCTCTTGAAGTCAAGTCAAAGTCAACTTTAAAGTCAAATGTGCCCCATGTTAGACATACAACACGGATGAAACTACAGTCCTCTCAAACCCACGTTGCATATAATAAAATATAATAAACTATACAATAAAAAATGTCAAAATACAGGAATCCACTTAGCCTGGAAATCTAAACACAAAACCTACTAAAGAAGATAACAAATTTGCAAATGGGTTGACAGCAGACATGTGAACGGTTTTACAATCCTGATGTAGGAAGTAGTGCAGATATTACAGTGCAATGACAATGTAAACATGTAACTGTACACACTCAGAAACATAGAGGTACGAGACAGGAACATTTCTGTACCTGTAGGTACATTTTTTACAAATGTTCTCTCAAAAGTACAATATTGGTCTTTATGAGGCCAGAAGTACCTGTAAACTATGAAAGAGGGTCCAAAGTAATATAAAGTACACATTTGTACCATTTCAACCCTAAGGGTACCTGCAACATTAAAAAATGTGTGTAGCTTGTACAATAACTATAATTAGCAATACTTCTAAACAGTAGTATAATTATAGTTATTATATTATGATTTTCATAATAATCATAGCAATAATTATATGTATAATTATATATGTGTTTGGCCTAATATTCATATAATAATTACTCATTTATCATTAGCATCTTTGATTGTTGTCATAATCTCTATTTTATTGACTTTTATTCATCATCTTTAATTGGTTTAATTGTACTTTATTAACTCATACAGCTTGATAAGGTACAAAAATGGACCATGAAGGTACAGAAATGTCTTTCAGAAAGGAACCCCCCCAGCAACAAGCTTTGGACCCTTTTAAGTACAAATTGGTACCTCTGTTTCTGAGTGTGTAGCATGTAACAGTAAAGTTTGAAAGTACAGTGGTCCTGATGGACAATCGTGCAAATAGTCGATGTAAACATGTAACTGTGACATGTAACATGTTTACAGTGACTATTTGCACGAGTGTCCATCAGCCCCGTGGCTCCAACAGTCGATGTTGAAAACAAGAATCATTCAAACCTGAAACTACCTGAAAATGGTAGAAAACCATGTAGCAAAAGTTGAAACTAAGAAACATAATTAGCATTTTATGCCAGTGATAATTTCCAAAGTGAGAGCAGAGTGAGCATCACGGGGGCTGACCCAGAAACGCGGATCCAAAACGCTGCAGCCAGGGCTCGGATCAGATCAGCAGCAGAGATCATCCCGTCTTCTTCTTCTGCTTCCTGTTAAATCCACACCGGGATTAAAACCCCCACCTCCCAGTCTTCTTTATATCTACAAGATCTGCCAGCAGCTCACTCTCAGACCGCAGGTTTACCGGTGGCTCCTAGAGGTCCTAACAGCAGAACAGAACCAGAACCTCCAGTTCTCAGACCGAACCAGAACCTCCTGGTCTCAGACCTCTCTGTGGGACCAGAACCAGCTTATATTCAGGGCTGCTGTTAGCCTAGACTGCGGGGGGCGTCCCATTTGGCTCTGAGATCTGCATATTTTCCTTTCCACATAAAAATCCACAACGTTCTTGCTGTCATTAACATATTCTTCCTCTCCTTATCTGCTATAATCCCTGGCTCTCTAATCCCTCTACCGACGAGGCAGCCCCCCCTCCTGTCAAAGCAGTCTTCCTCCTCCACCGTTTCCATGTCAGCCAGCGCATACCCAGGACAGAGCCTGACTCCACGTGAAGATATGGTGTAAACCAGCAACTTTTAATTAATAAGCTTTTATTTGAACACAACTTTAATGAAAAGGACAAATGTGGATTATAATTAATTTGATTTAATTGGATTTTAATTTGATTACAGTTAATTGGATTGAATTGACTTGTAATTGGAGTAAATTGGAATGCATCTTCAGCATCTAAATCTTTAATTACGTGTGTCGTGCTCATCTTTTTGTACCGCAGTTTCCATCCTGTTTCTTTTAAGCCTAATATTTTTCTAATTAAGTTGCGTATTAGGCGTGCCCGCACTTTTGGCTGATTCTGTTTTTAAGCACAAATGTATGGAATGATAGGAGTGCCACAATAAAGAATAAATCTGAAAAAGAATAAGAAAATAAATGAGCGAATATATAGACAAATACCTAAAACAAATAAAATATTTTTGTATTTTTTAATTATTTATTTTCACTTAATAACATTATTATTCATATTATTTAATTAATTTTCATTTATTTTTCCTTATTAATTTTTATATCTATTTCCTTATTCATTTTTGTATATATATCCCCCTATTTATTTACCTATATATTTTCTTATTCTTTCACTCATTTATTTCCCAGTTTATTTCAACATATATTTTCGTTTTTATTTTCTTATATATATCCATATTCATTTCCCTATATATATCCTTATTCATTTATTTATATATATCCTTATTCATTTACTCATATATATCCTTATTTATTTACTTATATATTTCCTCATTTGTTTCCCTTTAACTATCCCTATTTATTTCCATATATATTTCCCTATTTATTTCCCTATATTTATTCTCATTTATTTCCCTTCAAATATCGTTATTCGTCTCTCTTTATATTCCCCTATTTATTTCCGTATTTATATCCTTATTTATTTCCTTGCGTCTGAGCTGTCAGTCATCTGCTTTGGGGCGGGGCTTGTGTCCAAACTGGCTAGTTAATCCCAGCACGAATGATGAGCTAATTCGACTCTAGACGGGGCTTCAGCATGAGTACACTGAACCGTCATTTGTATAACCACAACCGTGTACTGTAATCTTATTCTGAGACTATTTTAGACCAAAAGTGAGTATTATAAATGCTCAAGTGTTGCTCATGATGGACCTATGATGCCTCGTTAAAGATTTTGGTCCGACTTTGAGCTGCTGTAATGCTCTTCCGGTTATGTTACGCTGCCAGCTGATGGTCGTCATGAACCTACAGTTTCATATCCACGTACAAATGACCTGATCTGTGTTTCCCATTTATGTACCTAAGTTGCTGTAATGTGAGTCATGGGAGGTTTCCTGTTGATAATCTGTTTACATGAATAAAGCTTCCCAGGCTCTGGCTTATGACTGCATGTTTCTGATCAAACATTTGGAGAACGCAGAAAAGGTCTCAACAAATTACCGTATAACCACTGAAAATGACGCACAGATTGTAGCAGATACGGTATCAGCAGGTTTTGTGGCTTAACTTTCCTGTTCAGAAATTCATCGTTGTTTGTGTCACGAAGCGGCACTTTTAGACCACACAGGGGCTTCTGTCAAGCGTGTATGTAAACCTCACGTTAACTAGAAGCCTACTCCGCGCCCTACTGTAAAAACTGGCCCTTGAGGAAGCAGAAATGCGCCACACGCACAATTCGTGCGCGTGCGTTGTCCATGAGAAATGGGCCTGGCCAGCCTTGTGCAGCGACAGTCATGTGAGGCCGGTTTTTCAAACAGGCTTGTTGGTTAGAGTGAAAGAACGCAGAGTAAATAAAAAACAGAACTTCAGTTTATTACTAAGTTTAAAGTTTACAAGAAAAGAGAGTTTGTCACATCTATAAAACTTGTAGTGACGTAAAACCTTGAAGAGTTTCACATCTCTACAGTATGACGCACAGTGGACGCGCATGTGGCACAGTGCCAACAGCTCCAGAGGAGCTGCAACACTTTTATGATGGGCGCACCGTGCACGAGAGGAAAAATAAAATGTAGTATTCATTCATTATGAAGGCCTGTATGTGCAATCGCGGACCGGCGCACGAGAGCAAAAGAAAATGTTTCAGCTCATTTTCACGTCAATTTATGGGGAGATGGCTCCGTGTTCTCTGGAGGCGGGGGGTGGGGGTGGGGGTTCCATCCATACTGTTTTTCCCCTTTACGTATTTTCCTCCCCATCTGTTGGGGGTGGCATGCGGGCCTCTTCATTACCGTGGGCCCTGGGCAGTGGAATGTGTCCGGTCGACATCGACTTGGCAAAAGTTGGAAGGTGTAAAGGACTTCTTTCAGTCAAACAATTTATGTTATCAGTTATTGTAATGTGCAAAAATAAATTAATGAAAAATTGGGCCGTTATTTATTCAAAGCTTAAAGTAGCCTAAAATAAGGAAGAAGAGTTGGTTTGTTTAAAGATAGTTTCTTCGCATTTATAATGGATAATTTCCCCCAAAATAGGGGTTATTTTTGGTGACTAGGGTCTTAATCATGAATGACAGTCGCGCGTCACCCCCTCCCTTCAGTCTGTCATGTCTGCAAATGTAGGGGAAATAGGTTGTGACGCAGAGGACACAGGAGGAATTCCCACAGCTGTGGCGCGTGGCCGCCGCCTGCACCTGTTAAGGCCCTTTCAGATAGAACGCGGCAAGCGCAAGAGGACGGCGGCAAACCCATTCATTGTGTATGTGGTACCGCCGCGGCAGCGCGTTCCGCCATGCCGCGGAGCACCGCGGCGCGCAAGGTGGGCGCATGCCGCCGCGGTGGCGCTGACGCCGCTGCGCTCGAATTGAACATTTTTCAATTCGGGCGCAGCGCGCTGTGACGACATCCTAGCGCGTCCAATAGGAGAGGCCAGTTCAGGGGAAAAAAGTGGTCCTTGTTCAGCCTGAAGTAAACCTGGAAGAGGTCTGTGTGAAAGAATGCAGCTCGCGGACGAGCCTGAACTCCCCACGTTCTGCCATGTTATCAGGATCAGGTGGACCCCCACCCTTTTATCTGCTGCTGATCTCCTCCTCCTCCCTTGGAGCAAAGCTCTTTGCTGCGACCATGAGATGTACCCTACATCTCACAACGAAGCGTGCCGTGGAGAAAACACTTCCTGGTCTGTCGCTTAGCAACGCGTGCCTGACGTGCTTGCTGTCGCCGGGTCTGCCGCCGAGTCTGCGCCCTACCCCGCGGTGAACTCGGCGAAAAACGCGTTCTATCTGAAAGGGCCTTTAGGCTACCTGCTAATAAATACAATATTTAAAGTGACATCGGGGTGTGAAGAGGCTACTGCCTATAAACAAGTATAGCTACGTTTCACAAATAGCCTTAACTATCCCAGAAAGAAAGAAAGAAAGAAAGAAAGAAAGAAAGAAAGAAAGAAAGAAAGAAAGAAAGAAAGAAAGAAAGAAAGAAAGAGAAGTCTCAATGGCAGCAACTATCTAGTCAGTTGGGGTGGTCGTTTTTCCTCCATCCCTCTTCCTGTTTTGGCCACACTGTAATGGTCTTTGGCTTCACATCCAACTTAACGGACTTCGTATTTCGGCTTGTGGGAGCTTCTCCAGCTTTACACCTGATCGTGAGTGCAGCGTTGCGCAGCGCAACGGCTTTGCTGTGATCTCCATGGCATTTACACCGTTCACTGTTTTGTTTTGTTTAGTTTATTTCAAGCAAATATTAAACCAGGAACAGAACAATCAAATTATAGGCTACAGAGCTACAGGCTAGGTGATAGTTAAGCCCGAAATTCAACTGAGTCAAACAACAAAAAAAATAAGAATCTCACTGATGCTTAAAAAGGAGTGGGGAGGAGTAAGTGACTGTTCTGTGGTAAAGTTGGTTTGTTGATGGATATCGGCTTTGACATTCAGTAGGGACCGTCTGCCTATTACCTGCAAAAAATCTTCACTAAAAATCAACAAAATGACTTTTTACCATTCTGTTTGCTGTACATCACATTTATTATGCCCTATCTACTACAAATGAGATTATTCTGATAAAGTAGGCTATTTTATATGCCCCTAGTATGCATTTATTACCTAAAAATATTCACTATTCAGCTCTCCTCTGACCATCAAGTCACCCAAGTGACACACTGCATGCGGAAGCACAGCAGTTTCATTTCGGAGCCCTTGTTAACAGACGGTGTGGGCCACATCAGGCGCTGTGTGGTGCGCCGCGGCGCGCAGCGCCAAAATCAGCGCGCGCCGTGGAGCGATCGTTTCGGCTTCTGTTCTATTTTCTGCGCGAGCCGTGGCCAAATTTGTCAAGCCAGGCAGGAAAATAAACAGGAACAGGAGGCAGATTTATCAAAATAAGCCCATTTTCAAAGTAAAAACACCTAGATGAGCTTTGCAGAAAGTCACATGAAGCTCTTTGAGCTGCTGGAAGCAGCGGGCGTGAATAAAAAGTAAAAAAATACAGCACGGGTCAGGACGTTTATTCACATGTGTGTTCTCCAGCCTCTCTCCTCATTCCCCCACACTGTTGGTGACAACAGCTTTCTCAGTAGCATGTGCCGCTTCGCCTCCAGAGAACACGGAGCCATCTCCCCATAAATTGACGTGAAAATGAGCTGAAACATTTTCTTTTGCTCTCGTGCGCCGGTCCGCGATTGCACATACAGGCCTTCATTATGAATGAATACTACATTTTATTTTTCCTCTCGTGCACGGTGCGCCCATCATAAAAGTGTTGCAGCTCCTCTGGAGCTGTTGGCACTGTGCCACATGCGCGTCCACTGTGCGTCATACTGTAGAGATGTGAAACTCTTCAAGGTTTTACGTCACTACAAGTTTTATAGATGAGACAAACTCTCTTTTCTTGTAAACTTTAAACTTAGTAATAAACTGAAGTTTTGTTTTTTATTTACTCTGCGTTCTTTCACTCTAACCAACAAGCCTGTTTGAAAAACCGGCCTCACATGACTGTCACTGCACAAAGCTGGCCAGGCCCATTTCTCATGGACAACGCACGTGCACGCATTGTGCGTGTGGCGCATTTCTGCTTCATCAAGGGCCAGTTTTTACAGTAGGGCGCGGAGTAGGCTTCTAGTTAACGTGAGGTTTACATACACGCTTGACAGAAGCCCCTGTGTGGTCTAAAAGTGCCGCTTCGTGACACAAACAACGATGAATTTCTGAACAGGAAAGTTAAGCCACAAAACCTGCTGATACCGTATCTGCTACAATCTGTGCGTCATTTTCAGTGGTTATACGGTAATTTGTTGAGACCTTTTCGGCGTTCTCCAAATGTTTGATCCGTAACATGCAGTCATAAGCCAGAGCCTGGGAAGCTTTATTCATGTAAGACAGATTATCAACAGGAAACCTCCCATGACTCACATTACAGCAACTTAGGTACTTAAATGGGAAACACAGATCAGGTCATTTGTACGTGGATATGAAACTGTAGGTTCATGACGACCATCAGCTGGCGGCGTAACATAACCGGAAGTGCATTACAGCAGCTCAAAGTCGGACCAAAATCTTTAACGAGGCATCATAGGTCCATCATGAGCAACACTTGAGCATTTATAATACTCACTTTTGGTCTAAAATAGTCTCAGAATAAGATTACAGTACACGGTTGTGGTTATACAAATGACGGTTCAGTGTACTCATGCTGAAGCCCCGTCTAATGTCGAATTAGCTCATCACTCTTGCTGGGATTAACTAGCCAGTTTGGACACAAGCCCCGCCCCAAAGCAGATGACTGACAGCTCGGACGCATGGAAATAAATAAGGATATAAATACGGAAATAAATAGGGGAATATAAAGAGAGACGAATAACGATACTTAAAGGGAAATAAATGAGAATAAATACAGGTAAATAAATAGGGGAATATAAATGGAAATAAATAGGGATAGTTAAAGGGGAAAAAATGAGGAAATATATAAGTAAATAAATAAGGATATATATGAGTAAATGAATAAGGATATATATAAATAAATGAATAAGGATATATATAGGGAAATGAATATGGATATATATAAGTTAATAAAAACGAAAATATATGTTGAAATAAACAGGGAAATAAATGAGTGAAAGAATAAGAAAATATATAGGTAAATAAATAAGGATATATATACAAAAATGAATAAGAAAATAGATATAAAAATTAATAAGGAAAAATAAATGAAAATTAATTAAATAATATGAATAATAATGTTATTAAGTGAAAATAAATAATTAAAAAATATTTTATTTGTTTTAGGTATTTGTCTATATATCCGCTCATTTATTTTCTTATTCTTTTTCAGATTTATTCTTTATTGTGGCACTCCTATCATTCCATACAAATGGTCCAGCACATTAAATCTCTTTGCTTAATGATAATAAAGGTTCAGGTGACACCAGTTTAATTCCTTCTCGCCAGTAGGCGGCGCACTAACACTCACTTACTCAGTTAGCAATAGCAATGTTACAGAACAAGCTAACTGTTAATTAGCATAAACAAAAGAATAAACAAAGAAGAATCCTGATGTTGGCATAGTAATAACATGTAAATATTTACATTTCAGACCTGTCAAAATTGATAAAACAATTATTTATGTGCTGTTAAAATTCAGGGGGTAAAATTATTACTTAAATTCTGCACACCTCTTGCCATGTTTACTCAGACCTCACATAAAAACTCTGGTGTCAGCTTTTAAA